>JAPYZI010005442.1:0-12552 GCA_030523105.1 Ophioninae sp. A BG-2022a | reverse complement strand
TCTCTCTCACTTGCATCATGAGCGAGGAAAAAAGACAGCTGGTCGAAGAGCTTCATAAACCTGCGAGGAAAAACTTTCCTCGAAGGAACGTTGTAGTTCGGGGCTATAACGATCTTTGGCAAGCAGATATTGTAGACTTGCGTGCGTATAGTCGTTTGAATTCGGGTTGTCAATACATTCTCACTGTAATCGATGCATTCTCAAAGTACGCATGGGCTGAATCGTTAAAAACTAAAAGTGCCCAAGATGTGGTTAAAGCATGTCGAAAGATAATATCGCAAAAACGAAAACCGAAAAATCTTCAAACGGACGATGGTAAGGAATTTTACAACAAGAAATTTTGCGAGTTAATGAATAAACATTCGATCAATCATTATTCCACGTATAGCGTAATGAAAGCTTCGATTGCCGAGCGATGGAATAGAACATTGAAAAACAACATGTGGAAAGCTTTCACTTTGAATGGTAATTACAAATGGTTGAAATTGCTGCCTACCCTCGTTGACAATTATAACAAACGAGTGCATCGAACAATTGAAATGAGACCAACCGATGTAACACCGAAACATACGCAAAAGTTATTATCTACGGCGTTTAATAATATAAAAATCGTTGCACCGGGGAAATTTCGAGTTGGTGATTACGTTCGCATCAGTAAATACAAAAATTTGTTTGCCAAAGGATACACGCCCAATTGGACAACGGAAATCTTTCAAATTACGCGCATTCAACGAACCAATCCGGTCACGTATCGCATACGCGACATGCGAGATGTTGACATAGAAGGTGCATTCCACGAGTACGAATTATTGCTAACAAAACAGCCTGATGTATATGTTGTGGAAAAAGTCTTGTGTAAGAAGGGAAACAGAGTGTATGTAAAATGGCTGGGTCTCGATGCGTCGCACAATTCGTGGATTGATAAAAAAAAATGCTCTATGAAAATCCAGCCTGCCGCCCCCCCGGCCCGCCGCGATGCGATGTTATCTAATAAAAAAAATGACGCAACCGCAACGCCTGTGTGTTGTTGTTCTTTTCTTCTTCTTCTTATTCTTTCAGAACATTTGTCCTCCTCCTGCTCCTCCGACCCCCCGGATTTTTCGCCACGCGCCAACCGCCGACCGCCGACCGACGACCGCGTCCGCCACCGCCACCGCCGCCGCTGCTGCTGCGAAACACCACACACACACACACACACTTTTCGAAAAAATACGGACTCCGTCCTCGGTGAGGGGGGTCGACTTATTTTTCAATTCGACTTATTTTTCAACCAATACATGCATTTTCGCGTAGTTGTCGACAACGCTTTCGCAATTTATTTGTCGCTAAGGATTGGATCGAATTGCCTTATATTATTATTAATTATAAACAATTATTTGTTGATTTGATTATTTATTAATTATAGTTCCAATACCTTTAGTAGAGGCATGAGTGAAAGGATAGTTAGAGGTGAAGATAGAGGTAACAGCACGTTGTCGGAATCGGATCGCTTCCTAAAAAAAAAAAGCCAAACGCTTTAAAAACCATAACAATTAAAGGCAATATCGGCCGCGCGCGCGCAGCGATATTGCCTTTTCCGTTGCACAATACCACATGCAAGCCCACACCGACGAGCGGCAGTGTCCGCATGGTGGGGGTATTGCCCCTCCAGGCACTAACAGACGTGCGTGTCACCCACCGACGTAGGCCCGCCTCCGGGCGCGTCTGCTTGGCTGCCGTAAAAAATTAATAATAATTCAAGGGTTGATATGGGACCCATACATGCTTATATCGATCTTCTTAGAATTTTACCCCCTACCCCCATTTCACGGATGACATTCTTAGCTGGGAGACCCTGTATATATGTACATTAGAAGCGTCGAGCATGTTTTCGATTGCGATCGAGATACAGAAGTGTGCGCAGAAGACGCGTCGAAGGGTAGTCGTTGCGAAAGCATACACAGAGACACATGTTCTTTTTCGAGCTGAGTGCGAGCTTTTGTGTCCAACGAGCTGAGCGCGAACGTTACAATTAGTTCATTAATAAAGAATTTATAGTTTATCACTGACCCCGCGTGTTCTCTCTCAACCGATCCCAATTCGCCAGAGTCTCGCCTTCCATCTCGAGATTCTACACTAATCTAACGGATTTTCATTGCAAGTCACCCGAAAAAGAGAAATCGGTGAGTAAATGCGTAAATTCGGCCGATTTCGTCGATTTTGACCGCAAAATGACGATATAGGGGAAAAACCTGTCACGTTGGCACAATTCGACTTATTTTTCAACCAAAACATGCAGCTTAGCGTAGTCTTCGGCCAAATCACCACGTTGAAGGTAATTCAACGGATTTTCATTGTAATTCACACGAAAAACGGAAATTAGCGAGAAAATGCGAGAATTCACGCGATTTCCGCCGATTTTGACCCCAAAATTGCGACATAGGGGGAAAATCTGTCACGATGACACAATTTGACTTATTTTTCGACCAAAACGTGCAGTTTTGCGTAGTTATCGGTAAAAAAAACATTTCGACGCTAATTTAACGGATTCTCATTGTAAGTGACACGAAATGGAAAAATCGACGAGAATATGCGAACATTCGTCGGATTTCGTAGTGCAATAAGTCGGGAGATAGGCAAATCTGTCACGTTCACATAATTCGACTTATTTTTCGCCCAGAACATACATTTTCGCGTAGTTTTCGGCCAAATCACCACGTTGACGCTAATTCAACGGATTTTCATTATATGTCACACAAAAAGGGAAATCGAAAGAAAATGTGACAATTCTCTCGATTTCCGCCGATTTTGAACGCCAATTCTCGAGATAGGGGAAAAATCGGTCACGATGACACAATTTGCCTTATGTTTCGACCAAACGATTAAAACCATTCGCCCGATTTCGTAATGCTCAAAATCGCGACATGAGCGAATCCGTCACGTTTACATAATTCCACTTATTTTTCCACCAAAACGTGCATTTGCGTAGTTTTGCGCAAAATCACCACTTTGACGCTAATTAAACGGATTTTCAATATAAGTCACACGAAAAACAGATATCGACGGGAAAATGCGATAATACGCCCGATTTTCCCCGAAATCGGGCGTATTATCGAAATTATACAGTTTCGTGTTACTTTCGATTGGGATTGGACAATTTAGTGCGAAAATGAGAATTTTGCGGTAAACTGCGCGATAATTTCCGGCACTTCATCCATTTCGTCCGTAAAATCACGAGATACTCGAATCTGTCGCTTTGACAACATTCAACCGTTTTTTCAACCAAAAAGAGAATTTTCTCTCAGTTTCTGCCGGCGTGACCATTATTACAACAAGTTATCACATTCCCATCGACTGTAATACGAAGCGGCGAAATCGGCGTGAAAATACGAAACTTCGCCCGATTTGGGCGTTGTTGAACGCAGAATCGCGAGATACGCGAATCCGTTGCCTTGACACCATTCCACAGTTTTCTCGACCAACAAGTGCATCTTCTATAAGTATTTGGCAAAATCAGCATTTTGAAACGTAGTTATCACATCCCGATTGAAAGTAGCATGAAACATCGAAATCGGCGTCGAAATACGGAAAATCACCCGATTTGGTCGATGTGGGACGCAGAATCGTGAGATACGCAAAGTTGTCTCATCCCCGTTAAAAGTAACACGAAGGAGAAAGAATGGCGTGGATATACGATAATTCGCCCTATTTCAATCACAAAATCGCGAGATACGCTATTTGTAAGCCAGGACACGATTCGACAGAGTTTTCGACCAAAGAGCGCAGCATTTCCTCGCTCTATTCGGCGAATTAAGCGTTGTGACGGTAACGGCACAACTTCGTATTTATACGGACATGAAGCCGCCAAAACGACTTTCAAATGCGAAAATTCAACCGATTTCGCTGGTTTTTACCGCCAAATCGTGAGATACGCGAATATGAAACTTGGATGTAATTCAACCGATTCTTCTCCCAAAAAGTGTATTTTCTCGAAGTTTTTGACGAAATCACTATTTAGTCACTACCTTCACACATCGCCATTGAAAGTAACACGAAACCGCGAAATCGGGGTGAAAATGTGAAACCCGCCCGGATTCGTGGTTTTGCGTGAGTTATAATAGAAATCAGTGCATTTACCTACGAAATACGTATTTCGTCGAAAACTATCGCAAAATGCAATTTTTGATCGAAAAATCTCTCGAATTGTATCTAGGCGACAGGTTCCCGTATCTCGAGATTCTGAGTTCGACATCGACCAAATCGGGCGAACTTTCGAATTGTCACGCCGATTTCGCTTTTCCGTGTTACTAGCAATGGGGATCAGATAACTTCGCGTTGAAATGCTGATTACGCCAGAAACTGAGAGAAAATTCTGTTTTTGATCGGAAAAACTGTCGAATGGCGTCTAGGCAACAGATTCGCGTATGTCGCGATTGTGCGGTAAAGATCGACCAAATCGGGCGGATATCCGACTTTTAATACAGCTTTCGCTGTTTCATCGTACTTTCAATGTGGATAAGATAAAATCGGGTTAAAATGTTGCTTTCGCCTAAAACTGATAGAAGATGTTGCTTGTGGTCGAACAGTCTGTCGAAAGACGTCAAAGTGACAGATTCGTGTATTACCCGATTCTGCGTACAACAACGTTGAAATTGGGCGACTTTTGGCATTGTCACACTGTTTTCGCTGTTGCTCGTTACTTCAAATTGGGGTGAGATAATTCCGTGTGAAAATCGGGATTTTGCCGGAAACTACGAAATATTTCAGCGAAATAGCGTTGAAAATACGAAAATTCGCCCGATTTGGTCGACGTTTAACGCAACGTCGCAGGAAATGCGATTCTGTCGCTTCGACATAATTCGACAGTCTTTCGGACCGAAACCAGCATTTTCTATCAGTTTGCGTCGAAGTCAGTATTTTGACGCGAAGTTATCTGATCCACATTGAAAGTACGACGAAACAGCGAAATCTGTATCAAAATACGAAAATCCGCCTGATTCAGTCGATGTACAACGCAAAATCGCGAGATACGCGAATCTGTCACTTGGACATGCCTTCTACGGGACATGCATTCTACAGCCTTTTCGACCAAAACCAGCATTTCCTATCAGTTTGAGTCGAAATCAGGATTTTGACGGGAAGTTATCTCATCCCCATTTGGTCGTTATCTCACATGCTTTGGTCGACGTTCGACGCAGAATCACGAGATATGCGAATGTATCGCTTAGACATCGTTCGACAGTTTTCTCGACCGAAGCCAGCAATTTCTATCAGTTTCTGCCGAAATCAGCGTTTTAACGCGAAGTTACATCGATTTGTCTATTTCATGTCCGTATCAAGGGTGCCGTTACCGTGAAAACGCTGCTTTCGCCGAACAGAGTGAGAAAATGTTCTGTTCCGTCGAAAAATCTTTCGAATCGTGTCCTGGCTACAGATCCGAGGATTTCGCTATTGTGCGATTGAAACGTGGCGAATTTTCGTATTTCGACGCGGATTTCGCTTCTTCGTGTCATTTTCAACGGGGATGAGATATATTCGTATCAAAAGGCTTTTGCCAGAAGCTGAGCAAAAATGCTGCTTTTGATCGACGAAACTGTCGAATTAAGTCAAGATGACAGACTCGCGTATCTAGTGAATCCGCGTACAACATCGTCGGAATTGGGCGAATTTTTGTATTTTTTGGTACCGATTTCGCTGAATCGTCGTACTTTCAATGGGAATGAGATAACTTCGCGTCAAAACGCTGATTCTGACTCAAACTGATAGAAAATGCTGGTTTCAGTAGGGAAGACTGGCGAATGATGGCGAAGCGACAGAATCTTGTATCTCGCGATTTTGCGTTGAACATCGACCAAATCGGGCGAATTTTCGTATTTTCATGACGATTTCGTTTGTACGTGTTGTTTTCAATGACGATGAGATTACGTTTTGTGAAAATGCGGATTTAGCCGAAAACTGATGAGAAATGGTGGTTTTGGTCGACAAGGCTATCGAATTAAGTCAAGGCAATAGATTCGGCTATCTCGCAATTTTGTGCACTTCGAAATAATGCAAAATAATACAATGACAATTCGATAATTAAGCATCACAATGCTGATTTTGCCGAAAACTACGCGAAAATGCATGCTTTGGTCGAAATATAATTCGAATTGTGTGAACGTTACAGATTTTGAACCTTTCTCACGATTATGTGGTTAAAAAGGGAGAAATCGGGCGAATTATCGTATTTTCTCGCCGATTTCCGTTTTTCGTGTCACTTACAATGAAAATCCGTTAAATTAGCATCAAAATGGTGATTATACCGAAAATTACGCTAAAATGCATGTTTAGGTCGTAAAACTAGTATGTTCGTTTTGACGTGACGGATTCGCAAATCTCGCGATTCTACGCACTACGAAATCGGGCGAGTGTTCGCATATACTTGTCGATTTTCCCGTTCCGTTGCACTTACTATGAGAATCCGTGAAATTAGCATCAAAGTGGTTATTTTGCCGAAAACTACGAGAAAATGTATATTTTGGTCGAGAAATAACTCGAATTGTGTTAACGTGTAAGATTCTTACACTATCTCGCGATTTTGCCGTCAAAAAGCGCGACATCGGGTAAAGTTTCGCATTTTCCCACCAATTTCCGTTTTTCGTGTCACTTACATTGAAAATTTGTTAAATTATCGTCAAAACGGCGATTTTGCTAAAAACTACGCGAAACGACCTGTTTTGGTCGAAAAATAAGTCGATGAGTGTCAACGTGACATATCCCTACCTATCTCGCGATTTTGCGCTCAAAAAGGGCGATATCCGGTGAATTTTAGCATTTTCTCGCCGGTTTCCGTTTTTTGTGTCACTTACAATGAAAATCCGTGAAATAAGCGTCAAAATGGTTATTTTGTCAACGTGACTGATTCTTACCCTATCTCGTGATTTTCTTACCCTATCTCATGATTTTCTTACCCTATCTCGCGAATTGCCTCAACGTGACTGATTCTTACACTATTTCGCGATTTTCCTGTCAAAGTCTTCAAAGTCGGGCGAAGTTTCATATATTCCCGTCGATTTACCGGTTTTCGGTCACTTACTATGAGAATTCGTGAAATTAGTCTTAAAGTGGTGGTTTTGATGAAAACTGCGCAAAAATGCAAGTTTTGATCGAAAAATAAGTCGAATGGTGTCAAAGTGAATAATTTTTACCCTATCTCGCCAATTTCGATCAAAGTTCGCAAAATCGGGCGAAGTTTCGCATGTTCTCGCGGATTTTCTTGTTTTGTGTCACTTACTATGAGTATCCGTAAAATTATCGTCGAAAGGGTAAATTTGCTGAAAACGATGCGCAACTGCATCTTTTCGTCGAAAAATCAGTCGAAATCTGTCAGCGTGACAGATTCTTACCCTATTTCGCGATATTGCGGTCAAAACGGACGAAATGGGACGAATTTTCACATTTTTCGGTCGATTTCCGTTTTTAATGTCACTTACAATGACAATCCGTGAGAATAGTGTCAGAGTGGTGATTTTGCTGAAAAGTACTCGAATCGGCATGTTTTCGGCGAGAAATCAGTCGAAATGTGTCAAAATGACAGAATCTTACCCTATATCGCGATTTTGCGGGAAAAAGAGGCAAAATCGGGAGAATTTTCGAATTTTCTCGACGATTTCCGTTTTTCGCGTCAATTACAAAGAAAATACGTGAAATTAGCGTCAAAGGGGTTATTTTTCGGAAGACTGCGCGAAAATGCATGTTATGGTTGAAAAATAAGTCGAATGGTGATAAAGTGACAGATTCTTACACTATCCCGCAATTTTCCGATCATAGTCGGGGAAATCGGGCGGATTTGCGAATTTTCTCGCCGAATTCCGTTTTTCGTGTCACATACAATGAAAATCCGTGAAATTAACGTCGAAGTGGTTATTCCGCGGTAAACTACGCCAAAATGAATGTTTCGGTCGAAAAATTAGTCGAATTTTGTCAACGTGACAGATTATTACCCTACCTCGCGATTTTGCGATCAAAAAGGGTGAGATCGGCCGGATTTTCGAGTTTTCTCGCCGATTTACGTTTTTCGTATGCCGTACACTGCAAATCCGTTAAATTAGCGTCCAAACGGTGTTTTTGCCGCAAACTACGCGAAAATGCATGTTTTTGTCGAAAAATAAGTCGAAATGTGTAACCCCGACAGATTCTTATGCTATCTCGCGATTTTGCGATCAAAAAGGGCGAAATAGGGCGGATTTTCTAATTTTTTTCGCCGATTTCCGCTTTTCGTGTCACATATAATGATAATCCGTGAAATTAGCGTCAAAGTAGTGACTTTGCCGGAACCTCCGTGAAAATGCATGTTTTCATCGTAAAATGAGTCGAATTGAGTCAACATAAAAAAATCTTACCCTATCTCGCGATTTTGCGATCAAATGAGGTGAAATCTGGTGAATATTCGTAGTTTCTCGCGGATTTCCGTTTTTCGTGTCACGTACAATGATAATCCGTGAAATTACCGTCAAAGTGGTGATTTTGCCAGAACCTACGCGAAAATGCATGTTTTGGTGAAAAAAATATGTAGAAATGTGGCAATGGGACTGAATTTCATACCATCTTCGCGATTTTCACGTCTAAAGAGGCGAAATCGGGCGAATTTTCGAATTTTCTCGCCGATTTCCGTTTTTCGTGTCACGTACAATGATAATCCGTAAAATTAGCGGCAAAGTGGTAATTTGGCCGAAACCTGCGCTAAAATGCATGTTTTGGTTGAAAAATAAGTCGAATGGTGACCAAGTGACAGATTCTTACACTAACTCGCAAATTTTCGTCCAAAGTCGGCGAAATCCGGCGAAGATTAGTATGTTCTCTACGATTTTACCGCTTTCTGTCACATACAATAAAATCCGTTAAATAAGCGTAAAAAGGGTGATTTCGCCGGAAACTACGCGAAAATGAATGTTTTGGTCGAAAAATAAGTCGAATTGTGAAAACGTGAAAGATTCTTAACCTATCTCGCGATTTTTCAATCAAATAGGGCGAAATCAGGCGGATTTTCGAATTTAATTTACGATTTTCGTTTTTTATGTCACCTACAATGATAATCCGTGAAGTTACCGTCAAAGTAGTGATGTTGCCGAAAAATACGCGAAAATGCATGGTTTCATCGAATTGTGGCAACATGAAAGATTCTTACCCTATCTCGCGATTTTTCGGTAAAAAAGGGCGAAATCATGCGGATTTTCGAATTTTATCTCCGATTTCCGATTTTAGTGTCACTTACAATGATCATCCGTGAAATTAGCGTCAAAGTTTCGATTATGACGGAAACGACGCGAAATCGCATGTATTGGTCGAAAAATAAGTCGAAATGTGTCAGCGTAAATGATTCTTAACATATCTCGCGATTTTTCGGTCAAAAAGGGCGAAATCAGGAGGATTTATTAATTTTCTCGCCGATTTCATTTTTTCGTGTCACTTACAATGATAATCCGTGAAATTAGCGTCAAACTCATAATTTTGCTGAAAACTACGCGAAAATGCATGTTTTCGTCGAATTGTGTGAACGTGAAAGATTCTTACCATATATCGCGATTTTGCGGTCAAAAAGGGCGGAATCGGGCGTGTTATCGAATTATCTCGCCGATTCCCGTTTTTCGTGTGACTTAAAATGATAATTCGTGAAATTAGCGTCAAAGTGGTGATTATACCGGAAACTATGCGAAAATGAATGTTTTCCTCGAATTGTGTCAACGTGAAAAATTTTTACCTTATCTCGCAATTTTGCGGTCAAAAAGGGCGAAATCGGGCGGATTTTCGAATTTTATCTCCGATTTTCGTTTTTCGTGTCACGTAAAATGATAATCCGTGAAATTACGGTAAAAGTGGTGATTATGCCGGAAACTACGCGAAAATGCATGTTTTCCTCGAATTGCGTCAACATGAAAGATTCTTGACCTATCAGCGATTTTGGGGTCAAAAAGGGCGAAATCGGGCGGATTTTCGAATTTTATCTCCGATTTTCGTTTTTTGTATCACTTACACTGATAATCCGAGAAATTAGCGTCAAATTGGTGAGTTCGCCAGAACCTACGCCAAAATGCATGTTTTGGTTGAAAAATAAGTCTTATTGTGTCAACGTGAAAGATTCTTACCATATCTCGCGATTTTGCGGTCACAAAGGGCGAAATCAGGCGGATTTTTGAATTTCATTTCCGATTTCCGTATTTTGTATTACTTACAATGATAATCAAAATGCATGTTTTCGTCGGATTGTGTCAACGTGAAAGATTCTTATCCTATCTCGCGATTTTGGGTTCAAAAGGGGCGAAATCAGGCGGATTTTCGAATTTTAGCTCCGATTTCCGTTTTTCGTGTTACTTGAAATGATAATCCGTGAAATTACGGTCAAAGTGGTGAATTTGCCAAAAACTACGCGAAAGTGCATGTTTTGGTCGAAAAATAAGTCGAAATGTGTCAGCGTGAATCATTCTTACCCTATCTCGCGATTTTGCGGTCAGAAAGGGCGAAATCGGGCGGATTTTCGAATTTTCTCGCCGATTTCCGTTTTTCTTGTCACATACAATGATAATTCATGAAATTAGCGACAAAGTGGTGATTTTGTCGAAAACTACGCAAAAATGCATGTTTTCGTCGGATTGTGTCAACGTGAAAGATTCTTATCCTATCTCGCGATTAGGGGTTCAAAGGGAGCGAAATCAGGCGGATTTTCGAATTTTATCTCCGATTTTCGTTTTTTATGTCAATTACAATGATAATCCGTAAAATTACAGGCCAAGTGGTGATTTTGCCATAAACTACGCGAAATGCCTGTTTTCCTCGAATTGTGCCAACGTGAAAGATTCTTACCCTATCTCGCGATTTTTCGGTCAAAAAGGGCGAAATCCAGCGGATTTTCGAATTTTATTTCCGATTTCCGTTTTTTGTGTCACTTACAATGATAATCCGTGAATTTACCGTGAAAGTAGTTATTGTGCCGGAAACTACGCGAAAATGCATGTTTTCGTCGAATTGTGCCAACGTGAAAGATTCTTACCCTATCTCGCGATTTTGCGGTCAAAAAGGTCGAAATCTCGGGGATTTTCGAATTTCCTCGCCGATTTCCGTTTTTCGTATGACTTACAATGATAATTCATGAAATTACTGTTAAGATGGTGATTTTACCGGAAACTACGCGAAAATGCATTTTTTTTGTCAAAAATAAGTCTCG
This sequence comes from Ophioninae sp. A BG-2022a, assembly GCA_030523105.1. Lineage (NCBI taxonomy): Eukaryota > Metazoa > Arthropoda > Insecta > Hymenoptera > Ichneumonidae > Ophioninae sp. A BG-2022a. The sequence goes on along the minus strand of JAPYZI010005442.1, from coordinate 1,373 downwards.
TTGTGTCAACGGGAAAGATTCTTACCCTATCTCGCGATTTTGCGTTCAAAAAGGGCGAAATAAGGCGGATTTTCGAATTTTCTCGCCGATTTTCATTTTTTGTGTCACTTACCATTATAATCGGTGAATTTACCGTCAAAGTAGTTATTTTACCGGAGACTACGGGAAAATGGATGTTTTGGTCGAAAAAAAAGTCGAAATGTGTTATTGTGAAAGATTCTTATCCCGTCTCGCCATTTTGTGATAAAAAAGGGAGTAATCTGGCGTATTTTCGGATGTAACTCCGATTTCCGTTTTTAGTGTCGCTTACACTGATAATCCGTGAAATTAGCGTCAAACTTTTGATTTTGCCGAAAACTAAGCGAAAATGCATGTTTTCGTCGAATTGTGTCAACGTGCAAGATTCTTACCCTATCTCGCGATTTTGCGGTCAAAAAGAGCGAAATCGGGTGGATTTTCGAATGTTATCTCCGATTTCCGTTTGTCGTGTCACTTGAAATGATAATCCGTCAAATTACGGTCAAAGTGGTGATTTTGCTGGAAACTCGGCGAAAATGCATGTTTTGGCCGAAAAAGCAGTCCAATTGTGTCAACGTGACAGGAACTTATCATATCTCGCGATTTTGCTGTCAAAAAGGGCGTAATCTGGCGGATTTTCAAGTTTTCTCTCCAATTTTCGTTTTCCGTGTCACTTACATAATAAACTGTGAAATTACCGTCAAAGTGGCGATTTTGCCGGATACTATACGTAAATGCATGTTTTCGTCGAATTGTGTCAACGTGAAAGATTCTTACCCTATCTCGCGCTTTTGCGGTCAAAGAGGGCGAAATCGGGCGGATTTTTGAATTTTATCTCAGATTTCCGTGTTTCGTGTCACTTGAAATGATAATCCGTGAAATTGCGGTCAAGATGGTGATTTTGCCGGAAACTAGGCGAAAATGCATGTTTTGGCCGAAAAAGCAGTCCAATTGTGTCAACGTGACAGGAACTTACCATATCTCGCGATTTTGCGGTCAAAAAGGGGGTAATCTGGCGGATTTTCAAGTTTTCTCTCCAATTTTCGTTTTTCGTGTCACTTACATAATAAACCGTGAAATTACCGTCAAAGTGGCGATTTTGCCGCAAACTACACGAAAATGCATGTTTTCATCGAATTGTGTCAACGTGAAAAATTCGTACTCTATCTCGCGAATTTGCGGTCAAAATGGGCGAAATCGGGCGAATGTTCGAATTTTATTTCCGATTCCCGTGTTTCGTGTCACTGGAAATGATAATCCGTGAAATTACGGTCAAGGTGGTGATTTTGCCGGAAACTAGGCGAAAATGCATGTTTTGGTCGAACAAGAAGTCCAATTGCGTCAACGAGACGGGA
>JAPYZI010005441.1:0-10335 GCA_030523105.1 Ophioninae sp. A BG-2022a | reverse complement strand
AAAAAAAAAAAAAAAAAAAAAGAAGAAAACGAAAACACAATTTAAAAAAAAACAAAAGGAAAAAGGCAGAATAGAAAGGAAACGTACAATGGCCAGAGGCTAGGTGAAGCTTATCAACCGTAGACCAAATGTCTTTAGATCTGCATTTCTCTCCCTCGTAATAAATTCGCTATTCTAAACGTAATTGTTACTCAAGATATTTCAACGGGTTGCAGGCAAGCACGGGTTAATACTACTGTCGTATAAGACGTCTACGTTTGGATCGTTCTTTTTTTTTCCTTCGTTAAATTTTATTGTCGATTGATATTTCTGGTTTACGAGAACTTTCGTAAAATCCAGTCTTATTTTTCACCTTTTCTTCACGAACCAAAAATCCACACGATTCGGTTCGCGCATTTTCGGTACGTACATGCGGCGTTACAAGAATTATCGCTTTAGTGAAAATTCGATTAAAATTCGCGACGGTGTTTCAAAAATAAAAAAACACAAAAAAATACAAAAAAAAAGATAAAATCGAATAAACAAAAAAAAAAGAATCTTTGGATTTCCGGTAATTCACTATCGACTAGGAAGTTATCTTCAATTTCCGAGTGTTGGATCGATCAATGCGCAAATAATCGAGAAGTGGAATTTTTTTCTTCTTCGATCCTCGGAAACGACTACTTCCGGTTCGTTTCTTCGTTACAAAAGTCAATTGAGTGAACTTTCGTCACTACCGGTCGCAATATTACGCATTTTTTTGATAATACGGATTTCGAAAAACTTCGTGTCTTTTTTCTTTTCTTTTTTACGCTTATACTTATCGTTTCGAATGTACGTTTATATATTTGTGTTATTTTAACGATATATATATATGTATATGTATGTATATATATGTGTTTATGTATGTATGTATTTGGTTATGTTTGTATGTTTTTGGTTATGTTTGTACGTATATATGAATTTGGTTAACAAATATTCGCAACGCGTCGCGTTTTTTTTAAGGTTATCCTCTGTGGCTTATTTTGGAGTTGAACAGCGGTATACGTAACTGGCTTTTAGCGATAACAATTATTTTGCTAATCGAACGAGTAGTAGAGTAGAAAGTGGTCATTTGTAGTTATATCTGTGGTTAAACTTACGGTCACACACGAATGGCTTATCGGAGTCGGTGACGTCGTAGTTCGTTTTTTTCCGACCACGGCCCCCACCCTGTATCGTTGGTTTTTTTTTGGGTTAAAAGAATTGTTGAGTGTGAGATAAACAGCGATTGGCAATTTAGTGTAAAAAAAAAAGGTTAAACCTTTCTCTTATGAACAGGATTAACGCACAATGAGATTTCATCTTTATTTTTAAAGTTTGAGGGACGTTTCCATTTTTGCATAAATATCGATAATACTTTGCTAATTGGAATGTCTAATGTGGTTAATTGGACTTCGTCAAAACGGATCAGGAATTATCTCGTGTTTTACTAAAAATAAAAATGATATTTCAATCGCAACGAATTGTTTTGAATTTTTTTTTCTATTCTCCGAAATTTAGTTTCACTAATTGAAATTGCAATTCCAAACAATTTTTGTCCAATTCTAAAGAAATTCCAAAAATTCCAAAAGTTTCTCAAGAATATACCAGAACCGCAAAAAACATTTGTCTCATTTTTGAGACGTTAATGCGCGGAAAGAGATATTGAAAATCACAGATGTCGTTTTGGTTACGTTCCAACGATACGAACTTCAATTTCAAGATGCGTCGATTAATCAAGAAAATTTGTAGGAATGAATCGTCTCGTTACCTTGGCTCGTTTAGGTCCAGGACTATCCGTAGCGGGTGGGTGACTTCTCGCCGGATGATGACCGCCTCCTCGCGGTCTTCTTCTTTTCCTCTTACTGCTATAACTCTCCTCGTAGTCGTAGTCGCTGTCCGGATCGTGCTCTTCGTACGCGTCCATCTCTAATATATCTTGCTCGTCGAAATACCAACCGTCCTTGCTGTGCTCATCTTGAGAGGTTTTAAAAAGGAGCGAATCCCTCAGTTCTATGTATCAATCGCACAAATATCCAAGATACAAACAACCAAAACGCCAATGTTCGCTATCGCGCTTTTCTTCCGCTCGAGAAAAAACCTGATTTTAGCTAATCATTAGATTTCTGATTCGTTAATGAAGAATTTTATTGTTAAATTAAAAACAACTATTTTTCTTTTTCAATTTAAAATGTAAACAATTATTTTTCTTTGTCGACGTAAAATGTAAAGATAACTAATCGTTTGGGTTTATTATTTCAAGGAAACCGTTCGTCGTTCGGCGCAACTGAAATACTTTTGCGAACATACTTTTTGCAAAAAAGCTAAAGATGAATTCTGTTTTCCTAGTTTTCTAGCTAATGAAAAGGTTGACTCAATGATTGGTCCGTTACCTTTTAGAGCGACCGAATCTTTGCTATCGTCGTTAACACCAGTTATAGTTCCTTCGATTCCCTCTATGCCGTCCTCTATGTCGCCTCTCGTACGTTTTGGATGCAGATAGTGCATTAAATACTGACGTCTCTTCTTTCGCCATCTTTTGCTAGGATATGTGTATATTTGGCCATGCAGCAAACCCGGCAATCTTTCTCGCGCAGACATGAACAACGCGGAATGATTCTGCGCTACGCCTGTAATTTAGTTAACATGATTTAATAAAAATGCTCGTGGAAATTTATTCTCATTAGTGACAAATGTGTTCTCCGATTTGACCCGTTGATGTCATTTTCCAATTCTCCAATGCTCAAGAAAAGGTATTATCGTATTTTTCAGACTTGTATCAGTTTGTTTCATTTTAAATGAAATTAGAAGGTTGGTGTTATCATTGATGTTAATTGATTCTGAAAACTCTGATTTTTGGGTTACACAAATCTAACGTTAGAAAAAATGTGCTATGTAGAGAAACAGAAAACAGTGGTTGCTGATACACTCACCGGTTTGGGAATCAAGGAATGGCATTCGCAGCCTTCGTTCTCGGCACAGCCTGGTGTTGTAGTTCGATGAATTTTCAATGGCTTCCCTGTACGCGGTGTCATTGAGAAAACTACAAAAAGCAACAAACGATTTTTTACAAAAACCGTTTTTGTTTTTTTCACAAACCTCACTTTTCAATGATTTTTTTCAGCAATCACTTTTGTATAATTTTTGACAATACTCAATTCCGAATTAAGTTTTTCGAAAATCATTTTGGAATTATTTTTTTCGAAAGTAATTTTTGAATTTTTTCCAAAAATCACTTTTCAATAATTTTTTCCTAAAACCATTTTTGAATGATATTTCTTGATATACACTGAAATGCGATGACGAACGAAAAGACGAGACCGATTGGATTTTATCATTCGGCGTCCATGCTACGAACGAGAGAAAAAACGTACTTCTCGATTTTACTAAGATTCGCTTCGTTGACTACTTGGATTATCGGAAGGGACGACGGTAAAGCGGTAACCGCAGTCATTTCAACGGATTAACTAACGCGGCCGGCCACCGCGTCTTCTCTTCTTCCTGCGTCTCGTTTTCGTCTCCGTTTTTGCTTTTCCAGCCGCGAAACGCGAGTCAGAATGAAAATTGACGAAGCGACCCACGCTCTTCCTCGCCGCCCGTCAATAACGCCACACCAAACACGCGAGATGCTTTGCGCCGACGCAACGATATTCGCGAGTAGCGCCACCACCGGAAATATCTACGACGCTGGTCAAGCGAGCGCGGGCGCTACTGCGCATGCACGGGGCTTTGAAAAACTCGCGCGTGACCGTTAACTTTTTCAATTATTATTTTGTTACCACATTAGGCACGCAATATGTTTAATACTTATGCAAATAAATGAACGAGTTACATAAAGACACTTAGTTGTTTTACTGATTTTTAAAGACATTTTACTTATTTTTTCGGCGTTCATTTCCTAACCTATAAATAGAGAAAAAACGATAAAACTATATTTCTGATAGTCTTTCTTAAATTCCAAAATTGCAGAAAAATTGTAGGAGGAAGGTTTTTTCGATGCATCTGTTTAGACGATTACAGAAAGATATTTTGCTTCACTACGTTTTATTTCATCACAGACAAAAATATAATTTCTCACATGTCGATATCATATACTGTGTGTGTGTATATATATATATATATATATCAACTAGCACGACGATAGTGTGAAACTGGAACATGATATATATATATATATACATGTATATATATTTATATATATTTGTTCGAGTCAACATTTCAAATATAGTATTGCGCAATTGCGATATACACGAATAGGGCAGACGAAGAAAACAATGATCTATATGTAACGAGGAGTCTACCACATAACGATTATTTATAATCATTATTAGCCATAGACGTAAGCCGTTGATCGAGAAGCAGAACGTGATACATTGAAACGTCGACCGGATGTGTCCTTTTTTCTTATTCCTCGATTTACCACGTGACGAAACGAGTCATCGGAGTGACGATATCTCTGAAACTGAAGTAAGCGAAGACATGATGTCGGAAGTGGTTAAGGTTCCGAAAACAACCGCGAGCGGCGCTGGTAGTTATCATCAAATACCAAGTCGAAAAAACTTTCGAATGGAATAAAAAATTGGACAAGTTTCCTAGCTCCAATCACAACTACTTCTAAACGAATGGCAGATATTTTGTCCAAATGTTAGATACATTAAATATCGTTCGAAAATCGCAATTGAGGTTGTGGAAATATCGATTTTCCTCACCTGTAAAATCCTCCTTTGCGCTTCAACAGGGAAGCCCCGTAGATGGCGCATAGTACGAGGACAACTGCTCGACGAAGACCATCGTTGTTTTTACTCTTCGAAAATTCTCCGAGGTCCGTAAAGTCTGGGATATTGGTGAAGACCGTTCTAGACGGATTGTTGGTCATTTGGCGATTGTTCAAATGCCGAGCAGCCTGAATATCATTGGCCGCCATCTTTCTTCCTTCGCGTCTGTCGACGCTATCTTGTCCACGAGTTTCGCGGGAGGTCCGCGTAATGGTGGCAGCGACTGAACGTCCACGAAGGTGGCCGGTAACGGAGCGTTCCGTCGAACGTTCTCGAGTACGTTTTTCACGATTTTCGATGGTCCTCGATGTTTCGTAGCTTCGGATATCGCGTTGCAGGGAGCGTCTTGCGGACGTTCGTTCGAGCTTCCTCATCCCGGACGTTTGGCGTCTTATTTCATTGTCAGCTACGAGTTTGCGTACGTTCGGACGTATTTCGGTGGATCGGTCCGTCCTTTGAGCGGAAACGTCACGATTGACACGATGCTGACGTTCGGAATCTTCACTTCTGGACATCCTTGACATCCGACTAATCCGTTGTTCCCGGGAGTCCATTTTTGATGATGTTTGACGTGATATCCTTGCTGTGGATCTTTCGTTGGATGACGTTCGTAGTTCTCGATTAATAGACCTTTCCGTAGCCGAATTGCGACGTCCGGCTGTAATTTCGCGTTGACGTTCCCGCCGTTCACCGATTTCGGAAGCTGATGTCGAGCTGCGTCGTCCGGAAGAGTTCATTCGGAAGCTTTCGAATTGGCCGGAAGTCGCGGACGTTCGGCTTTGTCGGGAAACGTCACGGCTAGCAATGTTTCGTTCTGAAAGTCTTCTAGAGTGATTGATGCTCCGGACATCCCGCCGCAGAGAATCCTCCCACGATCTTTGTCCATTAACCTCCGGACGATTTTCCAAACGTACAAGATGAATCTGTCTTCTTCGATCTTCCACCGTACGTTCACTTTCCTGACGAATACGTCTTACCAAACGGTTGACTGACCTTTCCGGGGATTCGTTACGTCGATTATGGTCGGTTTGTACCCGACGTTCATCCGATCGCGAATCGGTTTGCCGAACGTCCGGACGTTCTTGGACCCTCATCCTGTCAGCGCCATCTCGGTGGTCGGCAATTCGTTGCGAGGACGTTCGACGTTCGTCGTGAGCTTTGATGGCCGCTCTTCGTTCATTTCGTTCTGACATCTTGGCCAACATCTCCCTACGCTCGGATCGCCATTTGCTCGTATCTCTTTCTTCCGATCGGATGGTCATTTTGTTAGCCTTGGCACGTTCAAAGTCAGCCGATCGTGAACGTCGGGCGTTCACTGCCGATTCCACGGTGCGACGTTCTTGCCGATTCGCTTGCCGATTCGGACGTTCGACAGAGCGCTCCAGGCTGCGTGATATTGTCGATCGTCGGATGTCTTCGCGATGTTCGGTTGATCGGCCCTCCTGAGTCCTCCTTACTAGCCGATCCTCGGATCTTCGATTTTCGGTCCGCTCCAACCGATTGTCTCGTGATCGCGATAGCCGATTAAGTTGTCCGTCACGAATCTCACGAGTGTTTACCGATCGAACGAAACGCCTCGGAAGTGCGTCGATCCTTTCTCGTCGGTTGGTATCGGTAACGAGCGATCGGCTTCTCGTGGTGCGGTCCTCGCGTCTCTCGTTGTAGGATTCTGAGGTCAGTCTTTGTTTCTCAGTATTTATTGTTCTTCGAACGGAAGTCTCCTGACGTCGCCGGTCGTCGGCGATCGAACGATGTTGCCGATCATCGATGCTCGATCTGCGTTGCCGATCGTCAACTCTGGATCGAATTTGCCGATCGTCAACTCTGGATCGACGTTGCCGATCATCAACGTTGGATCGACGAAAATCGGCAGATCTCGAGCGAGACGATCGATCGGAAGATGGCTCCGAATATCTGGTGAATCGGCGAGGATCATTACGATTGGCATCGTTACCGATCACCGATCGGACGTTTACGCGCTTTTCGCGAGCTTCCAAATTCCTCGAGGATGTCCGCGTTGCGGATGCAGACCGGCCATCTTGACTTCGTGACCTGTCGGTCGATCGAATACTGCGATCGGTTGAGATCGATCTGCGATCCCGAGTTGGACTATCTCTGACGAGCTTCAAACGCGTTTTTTCCGTACTCCCGTCCGAAAATGTTTCAGTATTAAGGGAATTATCGTTGAGTCCGTTTTCGTGTACCGATTCGTCATAGGGGGGCAACCGGTTGAACGGATGAAGGTTCGGACAGGCGTCCACTCTGCACAAATATAGATATCCAATGTACTTCCTTCATCAATTATTTAAGGCTAATGGAAATATATACCACGTGACATACTACGAGAGAGATTATCAAAAATTTTGATTTGCGATTTTTCAAAAAGGAATTATATTCAATGTAAAATAGTATCATCAAACATCGTCTCGATGAATACTATAGCGATTGATACATTATTTTTCTTAAAAACTTGGCATTTAAAATCCTGCTCTGCAATACCGACAGCCACGATCATTCGTTTCGTCTTAAAGGAAGATACGTTTTCTTCAATTATCTTACTCGTGAGGTGCAGTATGCTTGAGTTCAGGTCCGGCGAGGCTTTCGGATCTTCCACCACGATCTCTCGATACCAAACCAAGAGTGAGGCACGCGAGTGAAACTACCAACAGGCCGACGTACTGCCATGACTTCACTGGCAGTACGAATTGTCTCGTTCGTCGCATTTCCCCTAAAACAGTGATCCCAACCCCACGTTCTCGAAAATTTTCAATCTTCGACCAAAAAAATAAAATAAAATCAGTATACTTGCAATTGGACAAAAATGACGAAACTGGATAGAGGGCGCTTTTTCTAACTATGCAATCGCTTCCTGTTCGGTAGAATTGTTCTCGACGGTCGTAGTTGCTTCCTCGATGGACCACCGACCGTTTGATGCCAGGATCCTCGAGGGAAGCTCCTTTTATACTCCCAACACCACGGCCAACCGTAAGCCTTTGCGGTAATTTGATAAAAGCGCAATCTGCGGTTATCAGCAGTTGCCACATGGGACACGCGATTCGTTTTCATCGATAGCCTTCCTAGTCATTCATCGGGGCGTGAAAATTGAAACGGAGGTGTGTAATGTACAGTTAGGTCGAAGGGTGAAAGAAAAAAGGTGCGAAGGAGGGAGGGGGGTATTGAAAGGATGAAATCGCTTTGCTGGAAGCTTCGCGGTATTGTCGAAGCTATATATCCTGAATGAGGTACTCCGTCAGGTGGAAAATTGCGCCTGAGGAGTTGTACAATGAATCGATAAGGGTTATGTATTTTTACACGTTATGTTTTTTTTTTGTTTTCCAATAGGAGTGCAACGAGATGATTAATCCCGGAAAATTTGTCGCGAGTTTGCTTCTCTGAACCATTCTTTATAAATTTACGATTTTTGCTTTGAAGGTTAGGGTTCTAGATGATAAATGGAATTGAAGAATTCGGAGGAAATGGGGAAGACAAATTATTACGAATATTAATTCGTTTTTATTCGAACTCCGTTGCTTCAAAGTTATCCATACATCGAGAACGTAATGATGCCAGATTCAGAAGAATTTGGAAGTCTTATGACACGAGGCGAATTTTTGGTCGATGGTCGTCTTTTAGTTCCGTAAGTCACGTGTTAACAGGCTAGAACCACGGAACAACGATGCACTAGCCAAATTCACGAAGAGGTCTCTGAAGACATATAGGTTATCGAGAAGATCGACATAACCTGTCCGCTCTGTAGAATTGATAAACGTAGAGCTTGATGGTTTTGTTTTACGGTGAAAATTAATCATTTTTTGAGAAACTTCGTGTCAAAGATTATTGCGATCCCGTGGTGCAGCTTTTCGTCCCGTCGATCGAATACAAATTTTCCGGTCATTAGTACTTCACATAAATGTTACAGGTGAATAAATAAGAACTCTTATAATGACAATAGCTTATAAATATATTTACAATCGTCTTACATAAACAATATTAATCTTACGTAAAACTAAAATAGCGGCGAAATTTTTCAAAAATTTGGCCCGACGTTTCTCACCGTTCTGTGAAAAACAGTGAAAATACATTTAGAAAAATATACGTTAAATATATTGAATATATTTTCGACGAAGGCACGTGGAACGAATATCTAAGCAATCTTTTTTTTTTCTTCCACGTGGATGTCAGCCTTTTATCTTCGACTTTGATAAACCCCAAGCAAAAATTGAGGAACTACTCGATGCATTTAAAAACTCTAGCATTCGTGTCGATTTTCGGCCAGTTTCGAACGGCCAAAATAAACGGGAATTCAACAAAATTGGAGAATCACGAAGGCTCGATATTATCGTTATAATCAGTCGACGAGTTCGCCGTTTCGGTGAGTATCAAAAATAAATAAGTCACGGATGAATTTACAATTGTTTCGAAGAAGAAATATACACAGGAATGAAAGGCGTCGAGATTTGTCGTTTTTTCGTTCTTTCCGTTAAACTCTTACAGAAGCGAAAAGCCCAATAAGTAAACGACGAGAGGAATCAGCACGGACTCTTGATTAACCAATGATAGAGAACCAGAAGTTAGCCGGAAGTCGCTGCAATTCGTTCCTTCCGCTTCCGGCAAGGCGGTGAAGTTTGGAAACATCTGAATGTCTGCCGGCTGAAAAAAGAATATTTCACTCAATTTGGAAAACAATTACATCGTAAATGTATATTAGGTATATCAAAAATGGGGAAAATGTGGAACGTACGTTGGAACTTGATGTGAATGTTTACTATTGAAATGTTTTATGATTTCTGAATCTTTTGGATACTTACGAGTGCTAACTTGTCGTCCCTCTTTCTGCAGAAGGTCATGTGCCGTCCGTGGTACAAGCTGTTCTCGATCGATCTGGCTAAGAGTTCCTCCGACCAGGGTAGCGCGAGCATGTGTTCCGCGAGCGTACGGCCTCGGAACTCCTCAGGATCCTCGATGATCAACCTTGCAAAGACGTTGTCGTTGTCACGGTCCTCTGAGTAATCCCTCATTGTCCTTAGCGCAGTCTCGGCTTCCTTAATTACTTCCTCGTCGATTTCGTCGTTCTTCATGGCTTCCGGGTACGCCGGAAGTTGGTGCTGAAGACTGGTGGGAAGCGCCACAGCTTCGGTTCTTTATGGAACAAACGTTTGATTCTTTAGGCTTTCGCTCATGATAAGTTTTGAAGAGTTATTATGGGTTCGAGTTGATGAGACGATAAGATTTGAGGAGGATTGGTGCATGATCGGTATTGCAGAACCTGATGGTAGATAAACAACGATTTTCGAATCGAATCGAAAACATACACACGTATATATATATATATATATATATATATATATGTGTGTCAATCGATGAGTGCAAAATTAGACCGAGAAAATGCGAAAAACCTTTCGGGGATACTTCTTCGACATTTTTCCGTGGAAATTGAGGGTTTAGAGGAAATCAAATGGCGGATTCGTGTTCAGGGGATCAAATTACATCGTAAAGGACCTATAAAAAAAATATTAAAAATCAAAATTTTTTTTCGATTTTCGGGCAAAATACGTTTTTT
>JAPYZI010005440.1:0-10342 GCA_030523105.1 Ophioninae sp. A BG-2022a | reverse complement strand
TGTCGATCTCAAGCCACGTTCGGAAAGCGTGACGAAAAAAAAAGAACGACCGGGCGGGGGGGGGAGGGGGCGAGAACTGGACGGTAGAGGGGGGTGTGGTTGTGATAGCACAGGTGTGGATGAAGTCCAATACAAATAAAAGGATCCTGGATCCACACAGGTGTCAGCTCGTCTCTTTTTTTTTTTTCTATTTGGACCACTTTCCACGTCCGTTTGAATATCACCGCACTGTGACGAAGCTTTCGATCGCTGATGAACTCCACTATTCTTCTTTCTTCTCTCTTTCGGCCCATCGGGACGAATGCGGTAGAGGAACACATACCACACGTCTCAAATGACGCAACGAACGAAAATGGCGAAGCATCGGCGAGAAGAGAAATGGTCGGCAGTTATGGCTTTTTGATTCTGACGAGTGTTCGAAATACAGTTAAAAAAAAAGGGAGAGACCGTATGAGAAAGCGTGTGCTCACTCTGTCGATTCCCTTCTCTCTCTCCCTCTTTCTCTCTCTCTCTCTCTCTCTCTTTCTCTCTCACTCGTCCTCTCTCTTTCCGTCTCTGATTCTCGTGAGTGTGCTTTGACCAACCGCACCTTGGATTCATCCTGACTGTACACACACCTAGTGGTCGCAACTCCACCATGTTTCTCCTTACGCGGTACTTTTCTGAGACGAGAACCGCCATCAAGCCGAGACCAACGTCTAAGCACCAAAGGCCTTCAGTCTCTGCGCCTACGGATAAAAAAAACCTTCAAATCCTTGCGCTTAGGTACCAAAAGACCAAAGCTGTTTTGTATCGGGTCCGAGTTTACGAAGTCTGCGGATTATACGTCGATAATCGTCATTGCGGAATTCCATTGGGTCCCGAATATCTTCAATCCTGAGGAATGCCTAACGACACTGACGCACCAGAGTCGGGTGGTGCCCGAATGATGTTCGTAAGACGAGGAATTCTATGTTGCTAATTGTTCGTTAGCTGCGGTTAATTAGCGCAACTAATTGCCGGTGGATCCGCCGATCTTCCGGTTTTACTTTCAACCGAACGATCGTTCCGGCTCAAAATGGTCGAGGATAGCACGTGGGTGCTTCTCGATCGTAACGATCAATGATCCCTCGTGAAGACTATTTAAACAGGTGCGATATTTGAATACGGGTGAGCCGGTTCGAAGGAGCATTGCTCGAGAAACCTCGTTGAAGATTCCTAACCTCGGAGTGAATAGATCATCAAGAATTTCAAAAAAAATTGCGGAATTGCGATGCGCCGGTTTGAAATTTTCGTCGTATCTCATCCGGCCACTATTACGAGCCGCCTCTTTTATGGGACAACGAGAGAATCACAACAGGCGGTCAAGCTACCAGAACGTAGCGGAAGATCGTTTTGCCATTCTCCAGCGGTGGTTTGAACAGGCGCCATATTCAAATATACGGCCCTGTCTCAGCGGCGGTTGCTCTCCCGAGCGGCTCGATGTTCATAAACACACGCAGAGCTCGTTCTACCGGGGCACACCGCAGACGTGGACCTGAGAGAGAAAGAGAGACGGAGAGAGAACGAGAGAGAGAGAGAGAGAAAGAGAGAAAGAAAGAGAAGGAGAACATCTCCCGCGTTCAACCTGCGTTCTAACAGCACTCCCCCTACCTTCTGCCGTCTCACGGGCCGAGGAGATATACCTGGGGATTCCTACTCTCCTTTCCCCTCGTCTCCAACATCGCCGCCACTTTCATTCTCCATCACGGTCCCACACGTGGTATCCTTCCTTGTCTGCATCAGGTTCAATATTCTCCGGGTATTCTCCGATTGCTCTCCAACATCAACGGCAAAACACCGATGATCCAGCGTCTTTCTCGTACCTCAGTCGAGTCCTTTCGAATCCTCTCTGTTCCCCGGTCTTTCTTGGGATCCCCTTAAACTTTGTTTTCGTCTCAACTCGAGTCTGCAGTACCCCAAGTTTAGTGCTATGGCCAACCGAATGCAGCAGCTATCTTCTCAGCGGAGTTTGCGAATGGTAGTTTACCTTCGAAACTCATAATCTTTGCCAACTATACCGCTCTTCCACCTTTTTTCCATCGGAAGTTCCTCGATCCATCAGCGTTGAAGACCTTGAGTACTTCTCCAGCGAAGTTCCGTTTCAATCCAGCGTAAAAAACGAACGAAACGACCTGTTGGATGTTGGATTCGTTTTCAGCCTCGCATCAGCTCCGGTGTTTTTCTCAGGTTTTCCTTGCGTCGAAAACCTACCTGTGGACTTCCCTTCGTCGAAATGAAATTTCGGTTCTACCTGTATCAAATGCAACGAGACCCTCCACCCTCTCGGCCCCTCTCCTCGTCTCAAGCCACCACATTCTGTGCCAACTCGCATAGGTTCCGTCCTCGTTCTTAGCTCGGCTCGCCTGGCGGGCACTTGAGGCCTTGGTACACGTTATCGTTGGGGAAACCACGCGAGAAACCGAGAGGAACGGTGAGGTGCGGGGAGGGAGTGGGGAAGCGTGTGTGCGTGAGGGAAAGGGAAGGGGGGAGAGACGGAGAGAGAGAGAGAGAGAGAGAGAGAGAGAGATCTGGAAACAGCGTTGGTCTTGTGGCGCTGCGGTGCCCACGAGGAGAAAGAGGCGAAGGGGAGGGATACAGCATCCAACAGCAGCAGCGGGAGCAGCACCAGGAGCACCGAAGCGGCTACCAGAGGGGCTCTCGGCTTGCGAGACTTCTCGAGACGGTTGTGCAGCTACCTCGACTCTCTCCTTGCTTTGGAAGGTGTGTTGCGTCGGTGCGGTTGTTCGGACGTGTGCGCGTGTGTGAGGTTGAATCCTTTGAGCGTGGGTGTGAGGCAAGGCGGCTCCGGTGAAGCCTACCTGACGGCGTCGGACACGCAGTAAACCGCGGCTCAACCTCGAGACCTGCTGCCTCGCGACGCACTTCGACTCTTCGTTTAACCCACACACATCGAGTATTTTATCGCGGCGCCCTCCCACACCTCCTCTAAAGACCGTAAAACAATAATCGGCGAATCAACCATGATCTTCCGTCGCGGGCTTTGTTTGTTGTGGAATAACGGGTCCGCAACGATCGTAGCGACTGATTTCATTGATCTCGTGGATACGTGATACTACGATCGTTTTTTCTTAACGTTCCTCCGCTGTAGGATGATAAGAACCGTACCGTGACCATTCATCGATTACGTTAATCTGTGATCAAGGAGGTGAGGTGGAAGTTTCGCTGTTGAAAGGAAAAGTGCGGTGACAGTGAAATTTTGTGTGTCCACGCGTGTGTGATAACGGCTCGATCGATCGATCACGAACGACGCTGGTTGTTGGATAATTGCCGAAGGATTATACCGGTAAAGAAGCTTCGTTATGGTCACCCTGAATGAGGAAGACTCGTAGGTCAACTCGTACGCTCATATCTGGTGAAAAGGGATTCTCATCGAAGAAGTTGGACGTCAGGGATCGAGGTTTTACTCGCCTCGATCGATGTTTGAAAAAATGCGAAGGAAAATCAACGCCTCGTTGGATTCCTTTTGAGAGGCTTTTCTTGCCTCGAGATTCCGACTCGACGGAACAAAGATACGAGGTGAGATCTTGGCACGTCACTTCGGATGTTCATTGTCGACTAGAACCATCGCGATGCTGCGTCTCCTCGAGCTCGGGTTATTCACAGAATCAACATGGCTGCCGCGTGAAGATCGAGACGAAGAGAGGGCCTCGCGGTAGCCATGTTGGCAGGTGTGCGCGCTCCGCTTCAGCTCTCTACGCGTTACGTTGCTTACGATCCGGCCACGATCTCCCGATTCTGCCTATATAGCTTTGCCCCGATAAACCAGTCCGAAAAGCCGACCTCTCTCGCGATCTCGTACCAGCCGAGAACTCTCCGAAACCCCGACAGGGAGCGCTTACAACTTTTGAACTGCCGTGTTCCGGTTTTTCTTTATCTCGAACCACCGAGACTCGATAGCAGCCTCGTTCTCGTCTCTTCCGTCCATTCCAACTAGCCTCGTTTATAGTTTAAGTTTTCTAAATGGATTTTCCGATTGTGGTGAATTTTTCAGTGTTGGAAAGCTTCGCCAATGAGCTAACGCGGTTGGTCAAATTGAGATACTTAAAATGCAAGATGGTTGAACAAATAATGAAACTCGTTTATATCCAATGACGAAATAGACCCGTTCAAAACGTTGTATTCATTTTCGGTCTCGAATTTTTATTCACGAATGATGTAATAGCTTTTTACCGGGATTGAACATCTTTTATCGGATATACGGAATGTTTCCGCGTTTGTTCTCCAATTTTAGTGGTACTTTGTTAATTGATTCAAATATCGCGAACTTTATAGAGTTGGATTGGATTGGATTTCGGGCCTGCAGTGACTTTTCCAGGACTGGAAAGCTCGTTGAATGGTCCGTTGGCCAGTTTGGGATACGTAGTATGCAAGATGGTTGTAGAAACACGAATGCAACGTTTCATGTCCAATGAAAAATCTAGATCCGTACTTCCATTTCCAAAAATGGTACATTTTGTCCAACCCAATATTTGATTGGGCCCATTTTGTCCAGTTCGATCATTGATCGGATCCATTTTGTCCAATTAATTTGCTGATCTATTCTGAATCGGAAATCTTGATGCACAACCGAAAGTTCCTTTTCAGCTCGATCGAACATCTTTGATTGAATAAATTAATCGATACCGATTTGTTCTCCACTCTAGTTGCACTTTTTTAGTTGACTATAAATGCCGAAAAGTCCCTCAGAGTTAATGAGGCTACACAATGAAAGAGACGAACCGTTTGTACGTTATTTGTCTTCATAGGAGCAAGAAAGTAGTCAACGATGCCGACGGACCTCGTGGTGACGTCATCAGCATCGGTGGTGTCAGGAGTAGACGAGTCGGTTCGAGTTCGCGAGCTGCTGGGTCCATCCTCGCGATCGGGTCCGACTCCGTCATCATCGTCCTCGTCCACATCAGCTCCAGGAACGAGATCAGGTGTAACGGCCGACAGATCAGGAGGACTGGGTTCGCCGAGGACTTTCGAGTCGTCAGGAGCGCTGGCAGCTTATCACCATCATCATCATGGCTTGGTGGCTGGATTGGGGCATCCTCATCATCGGGAATCATCGGCTTTCGTACCCGTCGTACCTTCAAGGTTGCACTTGGCGCCCTATCCAGGTGAGCTTCACGGTCACATGTCGGGTGGTCAGTCCGGCGGATCAAATCAAACGACATCGTCCTCAACGTCGAACGCGAGGGAACAACCTCGGGATAACCCCGAAAACCCGGGCCGAAAGACCTCGTCGAGTTACGAGATAATGGCTATGATGGCCGACAAGAGAAAAGAGCTGGCGGCGAGGGCGCTCCTCTTACCGCCGCCACCGCCGCTTCTGGAACCACCACCGGGTTATCCTGTATTCGCTGGGCCGTTTCCAGGCAGCTCGGCTATGTATCCACCGGGTGGACCGCTCGGTCATCAGCATCTCGACAGGCGGTTGCTTCGAGCCCCCGGTAGGGCATCGCGACCGAAGAAACAGTTCATTTGTAAATTCTGCAACAGGCAATTCACCAAATCGTACAATTTGCTGATCCACGAGCGAACCCACACGGACGAGAGGCCCTACTCGTGTGACATATGTGGCAAGGCGTTCAGAAGACAGGATCATCTTAGGGATCATCGGTGAGTTCGAGCGCCGAGATAGACCGAGAATGAATCTTCGTTCCTCTAGCGTTTAGATAGTTTCGAATGATCTCGTTGCTTCGTTCCTTTAATTCAATGAATATCTTACCTGACAGGTACATTCATAGCAAGGAGAAACCGTTCAAGTGCGGCGAATGCGGCAAGGGCTTCTGTCAAAGTAGAACCCTAGCGGTTCACAAGATTCTCCACATGGAGGAATCACCCCACAAGTGTCCAGTCTGCGCGAGGAGTTTTAATCAGCGTAGCAACTTAAAAACCCATTTGCTGACACACACGGATCACAAGCCCTACGAGTGCACTTCCTGCGGCAAGGTCTTCCGTCGAAACTGCGATCTTCGTCGCCACGCTCTTACTCACGCCGTTGGTGACGTGCCACCCGAGGCTCTGGAGGAAGCGTTGCGCCAAGATGACGACAGCAGTCCAGCGGAGGACGAGTCTGGTTCCGAGCCGGGTCCTCGACCTGGAACATCTTCGTCCGGTCAAGCGGGACCTTCGTCTATATCGAATACCGTCACCGCCTCGTCCAGCCCCGCCGGTTCTTCATCCAATTCTGGCCCAAGTGGTACCTCGAATTATCCCGCTCCAACGAGAGTCGTTCAACCTGTACCACCAAGGCCTCAACTCCAGATCAGAAGAGATCTCCTTCAGGTCCAACAGAAACCGTCAACGATAACCAGCGCTTCACCCGGACATCCCAATCCACCACCCGCTCTACCACCGCCGCCACCGCTCATTCTATCCTCCTACAGACGCAGACTCGGCTCGCCTGGTCCTTCCAGAGTCCTACTCGAGCTCCAGGAACGCGAGAGGGAACGCGAGAGGGAAATTGATCGCGAAAGACAGAGGGATAGAGATCGCGAGCAGAGAGCGAGAGAAAGGGTCGAAGAGAAAGCCGCTGTTTTGATGGCCGCTAGAGTTCCCAGACCACCGACCCCTCAACCCCAACCCCCGCAGCCTCATCTTCCACCAGCCAGAGGTTCCGTCAGGCAACCAGCTAGGCAGGGATTCACCATTGCCGATATCATGCGTCGATAGAATCTCATCCCTAATCAATTCTGGCCAGGAACTGGCCACGTTTTCCAACAACACAGCTCACAGTTTTACCGTCCAATGGTAGGGCTGATGAAGAATACGACGAGACTCGAACGGTCAACGGAACTTCAACGTCGCTATCGTCTAGAATACGGATTCGGACACGTGGCACTTCTACGGTCTAAAAACGCTGATCAGTTTTCCATTTGGATGGATGGACCCTGCTGAAGGGTCTGTTCGCCTTTTGATTGGAGGTATACTTCGAATGTAAAGTGTATTAACGCTTTCTTTTCGTTCGGAAAAGAAATGACTTCTTGAGATCTGTTTTTTTTTTTGTAAATATTCGTAAAACTATCGAAATGGGGACTGGAGAGTCTTTTTTTACATGTCTGTTGGCTTGCGAACCAATTTTTTTGGCTCACAAAAAATACAAATGTTCGGTACAATGGATGGTGAAGAGAAAACACTTTTTTGAAACCCTCCATGGACGAATTAGATATGGGATTTTATTCTGAGATTTACGGCAATTCGGATAGCGAAGTGCACACGATTTTTACCATCGATTAATAATTGGAATTGTTATAAACTAATAAAACTCTTTATTTAAAGTAAGTAAATAACAATAACGACTTTTTCTTAAAAAGTGTCTCAAATGATCAAAAATCTATATTTTGTACCAATCGTGGGAACTTTTCTTTCTAAAGTGAGGTAGATTACGAGAAAAATACGTTTTTACTCTCGTGCTCATGTGTGCCTCCGAGTTCGCCTATGTAGGGCCCCAAAAAAGAGTGCTCTCGTTCTATCCGCCACTGAGCCGCCATTTTGAATTTTTCTATGAAATAAAACATTTATTCATGTATCTACAAATATGGAAAACAAATCCTCCAAGTCTCATCTTGATTTCTTCAGTAGTATTTTCAAAAAAAATTCTCGAGTGAAGTATTTTTTGCGACCATCCAAAGGTATGGAAAGCCTTGAAGAAAAATTGAAAATACGAGAACAGAACAACTCATAAAGTTGACAATGTTAGACTAATTGTTCTCCCGGATGGATTGAATTTCGAGGGAAGGAGATACGTTCATCCGTACTTGGCAGAAGGTACAAGTTTTCTTTTTTTTTCGAACTGTCAGTTCTTCGAGAGTCTTGATATTTCTCTCCTGCGAGTGGCGACTGGGACCACGTGATACATCGCCCAAAAGATCCTGGCGTATACGATCAAAATGAAATAATGAAATTCCAATTAAGTATTAGACCATTTTCGAAAATGCGTTACGTTGAAATGCAGTGAAAATAGTATTATTTCAGTAGCTTGCATACTTGAATACAAAATTTGAAAAAAACATTACTTTTTTATGCAAAGTACATTCTTTTGGGATTTTTTTTACGGGATCGCATACGCCGGTGTCTGATAACGAAATTTCAAAACGCCCGGCATCTGGAGAGGAAGCGATGAATGAAGAACAGGTGCAATCGCGATCAATCGATTTCCAGTGATATTAAAAAAAAAAGACACGATAATTAAGAGTATTGTTTATTTAACGATTAATACAACCAGGCGTAAGATATTTTTCTGTTATGTTCATCACGAGAATCAATTCGCTAGTATTATTACAAATAAATCGTGAACGAATGGAAAAGACAGCTGTGTGCGTGTGTGTGTGTTTGGTGCGCCTGTGTGCACTTCAGAATGTCAATATTTAAGGGTACAGATCGATTCAGGTAGCTCTAGATCAGCGATTTTTCAAAACTTCTTTCGTGTCGAAAGCTCCACCCAAACGAAATTTTCGGTGCATGTTGTTAAATCTTTCGACTTATGATGAGCTATTTCTATTGTTTGAATATAGTTATTTTTATTTTTAAAACATATTTCGTTTTCTTTACAAAAAAATATTTATTTCCTTTCTGAACATATTTATTTTTATGTACAGGAAAATATTACTTTTGCAAATTAAAGTTAGAGATATGAGAGCGAAGAAATTTTAGATTTCTAAGAGCTACAAAATTAATGTGGATTATAGAAGTTAAAAAAAGAAAGTCATAATTCTGAAAATGTTACGTTTTAAAAAAAAATGTTTACGTTTTCACGAAACTCTCGCAATTTAAAGGTAGAGTTTCAAATAATTCGATAACATCATTCGAATGATGATGAAATTCGATCTTAGATGGAATTCTTTTTAAAAACGACGATATTCGATAAAAAAAAATAACAATTGCAAAAGAATGAATCGCACAATTTCAATGACGATAAAACTCTATTTCAGATCGAATCAAATTTAAAGATAATCAATCAACAAACTGTATTTCGAAAAGAGTTTCGAAAAAACGTTATTTTCTTTAAATACGAAAACATTTATTGTTCAAAACAAGAGCGCACACAATTTTTGCGCGCACAAAAATTATAAATATTTAACAAAACGTTAAAACACGAAAAAAAAATCGAAAATTCGTTCGTTTTCGAATACCTGAAAGCATCTGCACCCTTGAAAATGGAAAATGTGTGATTGTGATCTCTTACTGTACATAGCATTCACATAGGGAAACAATTAGAAATTGTTTACAGAAAAGCGCTATTTAGGTTGCTGGTTGGACATCTATCAGTCTTTCGTAAATCAAACAATTGTTTTTATCTCTGTGGTGATGTTGAACGCGTACGTGAAAAACGTGTTTCGCGTAGCGTGAATTATACGATTCAAAGTGCTTCCTAGCTCGACAATTTTTGTCGTATTTCCTGCACGTTCATTTTCGAAACGATGTTATGAACGAGTAAATTCTCGTTCAGCAATTGCCAGTGAATATTGGATTCTCAATGTCAACATTGTGATACTAAACAATGGTTAGAGTTTCGTTAAAATTCATTTCCCGATTGTGCGATGGTGAAAAGCGGATAAAAAGAAAAGAAAAAGCGCAACTGGTGCAGTCGTGTTTATCGAAGCTTCTAAAAGCGTGGACACGCGCGATGTACAATGTAATATTTAAGTTACTTGAAATCCGGCTGGAGATACTGAAATAAATTACAAATAAACAGCCGGATTTTAAATCCTTCCCTGTTAAAATTATTCTCGAAAACGATTTTATTGAATACTTTATTGTAGAGTAACAAACATATTTTTACGAAAATCCAGTACTATATTTTTTAGATTTATACGAATGTTGTATGCGGTATGAGAATTGTAAATTTCATTACAAGCAATATAAGAGAAATAAAACGTATTACTTTTGAATAAACTATTGAAAATCTACAATTTTTGTAAAGACCTTTTCTTTTTTTTTCTCTTTCGTTATTCTTGAGACTAGAAAAAATTTTAGTCTTGAGAGTTTTAAAACGTCGATGCTTGGCTAATCAATTTTACGTATCGTAAAAATACAATATGAACAAAGTGTCGCAATCTCACAATATTCGAAGTTCAATTTATAATTTTCGTACGAGAAGAGGCACAAGAGTAAAAAGTAGTATTAAACAATTTTTGTTCTGCCTTAAGGGTACGACGAACACGTTGGAAGCTTTTGACGCGACACCTCGTTACGTCGGTAATGACAATTTTGTGATTTTGCGCTGCGAGTAACTACCGACGGATGGCGCGCCCCGCACGCGAATTCGGCCGCGAACTCTCGACTTTTCGGGCGAAGAATCGTGGCAGGACAA
>JAPYZI010005439.1:0-10350 GCA_030523105.1 Ophioninae sp. A BG-2022a | reverse complement strand
GGGGGGGGTGGGGGGGGAGATCGCGTGTCCTCGATATACACAGATATACGGGAGTTTTCGTCGAGTAAGAGAAGCACCTAACGCGCGCGTGTGAAGCAGATGCCAACCCCCTTGGTGTTGGCCCCGAAGGGAACCAAATAGAGTGTCTCCTCCGAACCCTCAGTCCGGGTTACGCCCATCTCTCCCTCTTCGCTCAGGGGGTAGAAAATCCTCGACCAATCAGGATCGAGACTCGTTTGACCCCTGGAAAACAGGATCGTACCCATCGAGACATCAAAAAGTCTCGACTACCGATGAATGTCAGTCACATTTCACGTTGAAGAGTTAGACGCGTCACCGGTCACCCAAAAACCGTTTTGCCACCGGTCAATAACGAACACACTCGTGATCAGTTCGTGACGAAAATAAAAACAACGAAGAGAACAGAGTTCGTTGGAGGACCGATTGATTATAAAGAAAAAAAAAAACCCCCAATGTTGGATCATTGAAAGACATCGAGACAACGACTTTCCTTTTCTTCATCTTCGAAATTTGGATTTTCGAACTAAATTTTCGTTCAGTGATCAAAGTGGTAAAGAATATTAGCCTCGGTGGAAGTTTTTGTTTTTTTTTTTTTTTTTTTTTTATTGTTTGGGTTCGATACCGAGCTTCGGGAGGATAGAGGGCGCTCGGAAACACTCGCTGAAGATTAAGAGGATGCAGAGCCAGGATCCACAGATGGGACACATTTCTCAACCGAAGATGCAAGCTTCCTCGAGTAAGTTTGTCTTTTTGTTTTTCCTTTTTCCTTTGGTTTGTAGAGGAGTTTCGGATAAAATCGTCATCAGAGTTCGATGGCTGAAAAATCAACCAAAATTATGGTGGATACCATTTTCTTTGTTCCTTTGGAAGAATTTTTGAAAAAGTTATTGCTAGATTTTGACGTTTAAAGAATCGATAAAATATTGTAAAAATATAAATGTTTGAAAGCTGTCGACAAAATTTCTTTTTAAAAACAACGCGTCCTCGAAAAATGGGATTTAAGAAAATCATTTATAATAAATAATAAAAATAGGAAAGAGAATAATACAAGTAATACAAAAAAATGATACTATTAAAAATGATTTTTAAGAAAATGCAAAATATAACTAATTATGAAAATTAAATTACGAACGATTATTTAAAAAAAAACAACAATTATCAAAGAAAAAATATAAATAATCAAGGCAAATAAATGATAGAAAATAACGAATGAATAATAAAATAAAAATAAATAAATAATGAGCGAAATGAAAAATGAAAAAGATCGAACTTGAACGTCACGTAAAACGAGAGGATCAGGCAAAAGGGGAAATTTGGATTTTTTTATTATGGTACGAGGACCGAAACGCATCGCTATCGCAGTCGTACCTTAAGACGGAATTTTCACCTGTGCAAACACTCGAAAGCTCATCCGCAATTTTTTCGAGCCGATCGTAAAACTTTACTGCGCGCGCAGTAAAGAATTATTTTTTTATTTAGAAAAAGAAAGAAGCCAGCGGAGGCCCACATGTGGTCCGTCGCGATAGCGAAATAGGCCGAAAGTTTTTTTTTTTCTTTTTTTTTCTTCGTTAAGGGGGAATAAATCGCGAGTTTGGTCGTTTCCCTCGAAACTTTGGAATTAGTTATTGCCATGTGGCGACGATTTTACGAAGCAAAAAAAAAAATGGCTGTCCCTTTCGAAGCTTTGGAAACAATCAACGTGAAAAAGCTGAGAGGATTGTGTCTCGGATTCTCGGACGGATCAATTCTTGCGAGACTTACGTTTTTCTATTTTTTTTTTTTGGCTTTGGACACTTTTTTATTGGCCCAGAATTAATCGCACCGTTATTGCTTTAAAGGGTTGAAATTTTGTATCCTTAAGGTCAAAATAGAATTTTTTTCAATAGCTTCCTATAAATAGATCTTTCCATTTATTTATTTTTCCATATTATTTTCCGTTTTTATTTATTTATTTGTTTATTCCTGTATTTTGTAAACGATAGAAAAAAATTATATTTAATTTCTTTTCGTACGATCCAAAAACTATATTTTTTGGATTTTTCATTTCCATTCTAGATTTTGCAAAATACTATAAATGACATCAAATATATATAAATCTATTCTTTTTAAATTTTGTAATAAAATAAATGTATTTTTACACATTTTTTATATAACAATGAATCTTTTTTTAAATATTCAATATAATTGAGTAATTCCATATTTTTTATTTCGTATTATTTAAATATTTTTACGAAGAATTCAATAAAATATCCAAAAATGTCGAAAAGAAAAAAAAAATCGCGTTGTTTTTTCGTTAAAAAAAATTTCGAATGACAGTTGATCCTGTCTTTGAAAAAAAGCGGATATTTTCGGTCGTCTAATCTTAATGTAAAAAGGGTAAAAAGGGAGAAAAGTATATTGGTGATTATGATCGGTGGTGGAAAGGGTTGCGCCCTGTGAAAGTCGAGAATCTCCGGTAGCTGTGACGGATTGTTCCATACCTCGTCGGGTATTATAAAAAATAGTGCGAAATCATCGTTTTTTGCTTGACCTCGGATAAAGGAAGAAAAAAAAGAAGGTTTACCGATCAGAGTGCTAAAACCACGCCGTTAATCCGCGCCCTTTATAAAATAACGTTTTCGAAGCCCTTTGTGATGATAATGCCCTCGTTAGCTTCCCCAACCGCAGTGGTCGTAAAAAAACCGTACGGTTTATCGTTTTTCACGATTCTCTTTTAGCATCAACGAAATCTCGATTTTTATTTTATTTTTATCTTTTTTAATCGAAAATTCCTTTTTATTGACGACACTCTATTTTTTTGTTTTTTTTTTTTTGCATTCGAGACAGTTGAATTTTTTTTTTCAGCTTCGAAAGATCACTGAACATTTTTTTTTTGGATATATAATAAATAAAATCATTTAATATAATAATAAATAAAACAATAATAAATTTAATTTTAGCTTGATAAAATATTTTACACTAAATTGTTTCATCCCTGAATTTTTTAAACGTCAAATAAATGAAAAATAATTCTGATAAATAATAATTCAAAAGGTCTGATAAATAAATAAACCCAACCAAACGTAGAAAATATATTCCACACCGAATTTGTTCATCCCTGGTTTTTCTAAACGTCAAATTAAAAAAAAACGAATTATAATAAGTAACAAATGAAAAGTCAAATGATAAATAAATAAACCCAAACGAACCCAAAGCCAAATAAAAAATATTTTTAACTGACTTTTTCCATTCCTGATTTTTCTCTGCATCAATTAAAAACAAACTGAATATAATAAATAATAAATAATAAATAAAGAGCTGATTATCAACAAAGTAACAAACGATGTGTCACATTGACCGAACTGGTATTTTTTAATCGGCATTACCAACGCCCAAACAAGCCCCCTCGTGAGTCTGAAAAACCTAAAACTCGCATCGTATATACTAATTTCGATCTCGTGTGAAATAAATGGCATGTGGCATTTAAACCGAATTCTTCGGTTGCATCGTTACACCGTGGTACTTATGTGAAAGTACGAAGCACGAAAAATGATGGAATCGCCGAATAACGGGAGCATAATCCATGAGAAAGTCCCGCCAGATGTCAGAGATAATGAAGGATGAGGGAGTGAGGTAGAGAGAGAGAGAAATAGGAGGGCGAATCAATTCGTGGGGTAGATCGACAGGTTAGTGCGGGGGTGGCTCCGCCAAGCGTCATTTGGCTCCAAATCAATGTCACCCTTTTTGCCTCCCTCTAAATCCCAACGTTTCCAAAATACCTGAAAAATATCGATTTCCGAAAAAAAAACTCGAAAAAAAAATCCCTAAAGTTCCTAGATATGTAAAAACCACTAGACTCGAAATTATTCGAAAAAAAAGTCGTAAAAATCTTCCTAAGAAAACTCAAAAAAATCCCTAAAGTCCCTAGTTATTGAGAAACCACTATACTCGAAATTTTTCGAAAATAGAGTCGTAAAAATCTTCCGAAAAAAAGTTGAAAAAAATACCTAAAGTCCCTAGTTATTGAAAAACCACCAGACTCGAAATTTTTCGAGAAAAGAGTCGTAAAAATCGCCGTTGTCGAAAAAAAAATGTTTGTTTCAATTTGAACGGGGGTGGAATGCCACTCGGCGTTCATGGCGTACCCCCCGCAAACCCGTGATGACCACGGCAGATGACGCCCTATTCCCTCCGCGTTCATCATCCAAGCTCAGAAACCTACCGGTTACCCCTTCGAAACAGATGACGTTAAATTCCCATGCTCGATTGAAGCATCCACTACGAGTCATCGCACCTGACAATTCGTAACTATAAATAAGCGGCAATTAGCCAGCCCGCGATTTCGTATCGTTGCACGCACGTATCGTCATCATCATTATTATTATTCAATTTTTTTTACGTTCGGACTTCGACCCTCCGGGTTCAAGCTAAACGTAAAATTCTATCACCGTTGAACGAAGGACACTCTAAATTTTCAGCGAGTTATGACGTCGTATAGCGTTAGCAGAAGGGCAGGGGGAAACTGGTGATAACTCGAGTCGTAACGGAAGTATCGGTTTAAATTTTTTTGCAAAAATAAACTTATAATCCACCGATCAGTCGACGATCGTTTGCCCATCGTTGGTTCACTATTGGGTCGTCATTAAAGCGGTTCAAACACAGTTGGAACGACAGAATTGAACTTAATGGATTTTCGAGATAACGCGATCGTGAAAATTCGAAATTCTCGAGTTCTGTTTGTAAAATATCCCCTTCTCCCGAGGATACGTGAATCACATCCGGTGAGCTTCTGTTTTCTTTTTTTCGCGACGACCAGCGCCATAAGAGGGTCGAAGAGGAGCTCTTCCCTGTGCAGGTTTCGCACAATGTGTGTTTCATTTTTCTTTTTAACGTACAGCAGCCCCCTCGTCTCCAAAAAAAAAAAGAAGAGGCAGAAAAAGTACTAATGTCAGTACTTTTAGTTCGAGCATAATCATCGAAAAGTTTGCACCGGTATCACGTGTCCCCCCCCAGTTCGGAATTGTTCATCACGCGAATATATATCGGAGATACGTCGAAGCTCGTGCTTCGATGCAGAAGGGTAGTAGCTGGAACGACTAAAAATCCTATGAATTTTTTAAAACGACGTCCGAAGCCAAAGGTCTCTCTCCCCCCCTCTCTCTCTCTCTTCGACAACGTTCAATGTCACATGAAAGCTGGGGTAAACGTTCACGAAGAAAAAGGAGAAAGAGGAGGGAAGGAAAAAAAAAACGCGTTGGGGGATTATGAGGGAAAAAGAGGGCAAAAAAATGGTCGCAAGGGCGAAAAGCGTGTATGCTCGAGCTTTCATAGCTAAAATACAGACTTTCGATGCACGCCTCGTCATGGATACGATGATAAAACATTCAGCTCGGATAAGTTGCAAGACACGCCTGGAATAGCCAGTCCCTAACCTGCCAAGTTCTCGGTTGGTCTTAGCCCTTTTGTTCCTCTCGCTTTTTCTTTCCTTTATTTTTTTTTTTTTCTTTTTCGTGTTTTCTCTTTTCGCGTGATTCCTCGGCCATGTGTCGCCGGTGAGTCGATACCCGACACAATTCTTCCAACTTCTCTCTCAGCCTGATACCTCTCTTCTGGTGCACATTGGCCATCGCGAAATAACGAAATAAAACCACGTCGATGGCAAATTTGTTCAGGGTAACCTGTTATTCGATCGACTTACGGCCAATGAAATATTTATGCATTCCCAACCGTGCGTACGAACGGACTTTCCTCACAGGATATTTTTTCCTTTCCTTTCGCTTCTTTTTCTTTTTTTTATTGCTACGTGCGTGGGCGGGAATCCCGCGTATTACTGCATCTCCGGTGCATCGCGAGTTACCCTTCGATTCCCATCAACCGTTATTCCAGACTCATCGATATTTCATGGACAAGTCCATTCGCCATTCGTGAAAAGATACAGGTTGATCATAGCTAAGCGGATATACTTTTGATGGATCACCAAACGTGGAATATTTTTTATAATGAATTTTCTAATGATTTATCTTCAAGCGGCATTGATGAAGACATCAGTAGTTTTCACGAGGACGTTGAAAATAGCTCGGCAAAAACTTCACGAGACTTTGCCAAGCAAAGAGGTTCGTTTAATCGCTCGTGATCAACAGGTGAAGGGTAGAAAGAAAACGACTTTGCACATTCATCACTAAACAAGGATTTTCTAAGCTAGAAAGATTTGAAATACCTTTGAGGAAAATAGACACAAAAATTGTATGGATTTTTGTTCGTTTTTCACACCCATAGAAAAACGGGTTTACGAAATTCCTTCGTCGGGAAATGTCAATTTCAATCCTTCGTTCTGATGCAGCAAACTTTCGTAACGTTTCCGTGAAAGAGAGTGAACTTTTTGCAACGGTAGCCAATGTCCCCTCTAATGCTTCGGGGGGGTAACGAGGTAATGATCCAAGCAACCCTTAAGTACAACGCAACATCGCGGACTCGCGTCCAAAACAAGCTACAGGAAAGTTTTTCTCCCTCGAGGAACAATGTTTCGTCAGGCGTGAATCTCGATGGGAAAAAGACTAAAAAAAAATCTTCAAACTTTTAGCGATCGAAAATGAAACCCGGGCTGAAGTTTTTTCAATGAAAGTATCTTTTTCTCGATCGGTCGACGGTGTTCGAGTTGATCCAAACGACTGTACGAATACTCGTTGAATTCGTGATTGTTGGGGTACGAGAGGTTTGACAGGATAGTCGACGGAAGGATAGGGAAGGTCCGTAAAGTCCGCTCGAGGAAACGACAAAGGAGGAAATATCACGCAGATGTCTCCTCGCGTGTACAGACCGTTTTTCAGTCACTCCAGCGACGAATGTACATAATCGTTTTGGGCTTTAGGCATTGTCGCGTCCGTTTGACAAGATTGTTGAATGAGGGTCGGTTAAAGAGTTCGGAAAAGCGAGCGCTGGCTGATCTTTCCCTTTCCAATTTTTCGTCTCCTACGTTCGAAAGAACGCGAGATATTTTGGCACCCGGAAAGACCCGTTTAGTAGGCTCGCGAGGGAAAACACGGGGGTGCGATGAATGGGTGAAAGAATTTTGAATGAAAAACGATTTGTCGCGGAGTTAGTAAGCAACGCGAAAGAGAATATACCTGCTTACCCGGCAGAGTCGAAACGGAACGTTTTGAGGGCGTTTTAAGGGGTGTTGGGGTAATACGGACCCCTGATATGTAAGAAAAAAAAAAAAAAACACCGTTGGCGCGCGAGGGTTGAGACTTAACGACGACGCGGGGACTTCATCTCTGGACGAGTAGTAAATGGGAGCGTCCGCGCTCTTCCCTCGAGCTCCGCCCACGAAACCCTCAATGGTCTCGTGGATGATCGCGAGCCATCCAACGCGGCACGGTCGGTGCCCCGGGACTACATATATACTCGGCATTGCTGGTGATGACGGTGAATGAAAGGAGCGACTTGAATGGACCGGATGTGGCTGCTGGAGGCATTCATCGGTTTAAGTGAGCAGTGGAGAAACACGACACTCCATCGTATCGCGATCTACCAATCAATTCCTCGTTCTCTCTTTCACGAGCACTGAGAGTCCTTTTATTTTCTATTTAAAGGACCATTTTTGTCCTCGTACGCTGTACGCGTATACGCGCCTCGAAACACGTGGATGTGCGCTTTTTGTTTCGCCGGAGAGTAGGCGGGGGTAAAATGGAACATCAACGTCTACTCGTGTTTTTATTTTTTACTTGTTCGGCCAACCTTTCAAACCTTCGCCTCGGATCTTCGGATCTCCGCCCTCACTCCCGATCCTCGATTTCTTTGGGGCAAAAGTGCGTACGAAAAAGAACGAAGATTCAGATTGACGAAGGTTAGAGGACGAGTTCAAAATCGGAAGGGTAGATCTAAAAGAATTTCTCGTTTCGTTCACGGATCACCCGAAAATAAGAATTTTTCTGCCTGGTCCGTATTACCCCGCAATATCGTTTTTCACCTTTTTATTCGATGTATCTGTTATCGAGGGTTCCCGAAACGACAGGAAATACGAAATTCATCGGTTCCGCGATTGTAAACTAATCTCGGCGAGTCGTCTTCGTCGGCAAGGTGCGGAGGAGACCGGGTGGTTCTACGCCCTTCGTACTAAAGGGGAACCTTCCTTTTTTTTTTCTTTCGTCTTCTTCAGGTCGGATATTGTACGACATTCCGTGCAAGGTGTGCCGGGATCATTCGTCCGGCAAGCATTACGGTATATTCGCGTGCGACGGCTGCGCCGGATTCTTCAAGAGGTCGATACGACGCAACCGGCAATACGTGTGCAAAGCGAAATCGGAAGGTGGCTGTATGGTGGACAAGACTCATCGGAATCAATGCAGAGCGTGTCGTCTCGCAAAGTGCATACAAGCAGGAATGAACAAGGACGGTGAGTCTTTTAAAGCTATCGTTCGTGTTACATCGGCCATCTTTTCTATGGGTTTTTACGTGAATTTTTCAGTTTCCTTTGCACCTTCGGGTTTGTTTCGGCCACCTCTATCGAACGAGACGAAAACGTTTTTTTTTTTTTGGAGACCATTTTTTGATTTCTTCTCGTTACAGCTGTGCAGCACGAGCGAGGACCGCGAAATTCCACGCTACGAAGGCAAATGGCTCTTTACTTCAAAGAGCCCGAAATGATGGCGAGTATGGGACCACCCCCGGCGGGAGTCCTCGATCTCGCGCTCCCGAAACCGCCCAACGAACCGAGGGTCTCCGTCGCCGCGCCGACGCCCCATCATCCCATTCCTCATCCGGTTTATTGCAACAACATAGGAATAGCCAAGGTAGGATTTCCTTCTTTTCCCTCTCTACTCGTTTTACGCTCACCAACTCGTTTTGACGTTTTCACGCGACCTATCCGTGATCAAACAAACATCCTAACGTTCGATGTTTGTTTCTCTTGTTTCCTCGAAGATGCCAACGGGGGTATCGGGAATCCCGACGATACCGATGATGCAAACGATAAGCGCGGAATCCGTGTGCGAGCAAGCGGCCCGATTGTTGTTCCTGAACGTTCGTTGGGCTCGCGATTTGGCTGCCGGAACGGGCCTCGCAATGGAGGATCAATTGACCCTCCTCGAAGCATCGTGGCGGGAATTGTTTTTGCTCGCGGCTGCGCAAATGTTGCCAAGCCTCGATCCAACCGCCCTTCTACCACCAGGACCCCAGGGACTTCCATTGGCCGTTGAGGTGAATCGGTTTCGCGAAACCCTCGCCGGTTTTCACTCGATGAATCTCGATCCGCACGAGTTCGCCTGTCTTCGCGCTATCGTACTCTTCAAAGCTGGCCTCGACTCCGAAATTGTTCCGAGCTCTCGAAGCAGCAACGGCTCGATATCACCGAACGGCGGAGCTGCCAATCGTCTCAGGGATCCCGGCTCCGTCGCCAGACTTCGAGACGGTGCCCAACTCGCCCTTGGCCAAAGACTCAGCGGGGCCTCCTTCGGTGCCCTCAGATTCGGAAAACTCTTGCTACTTTTACCCACTCTACGATCCGTATCCACTCACGCGATCGAGGAACTCTTCTTCAGACGGACCATCGGAGTCATACCCATCGAAAGAATCATCTGCGACATGTACAAATCGGCTTGAGTCCAATAATACAAATTCGTCTTATTCAAAAACTAGAAAGAAGAAGAGAGAGAGAAAGAGGGAGGGAGATACAGATTTTTAAATATATATTTAAATGGGAAGAAGAGATATTTAACAAAAAATATTTAATGAAAAATTCGGATAAACAATATACGGAATAAAACGATAAATATTCATACAAATATTCGAAATACGAATATTTGGAAAATGAAAAAGGATACATTTGAAATAATGGAAAAAGAAGGAGAAATAATTTTAAAAAATATTATAAATACAGAGACAGAAAGTAATATTCAGTAAACAAATATTCGTAAAAAGGGAGAATCTCATTTTCACGAAATATATAAAAAGATCAGAGATAAACAATTGAAAAAAATATTAATAAGCAATCACGAAATTATTCCTCACAGTAGAAATCTTCAAAGCCCAACACTTTCGATATTCCCGATAACTGAATTTTCCCGGATCGTTCTAGATGTCCTTTTAAATCTCCTTAAAATTTCTCCATTCGCCCGTTGATGATTTCACATCGGAGGCAAAAAAAAACGGTAAAGCATGCGCGTCAGGGGCGAAAAAAATGCAATCGTATTGATTAAAAAACTCACGTACCTCTACCCCTTAATGATTTTAGGTTAGGAAAAACGCGAATGAACGAATGAACGATGGATAGATTGAGAGGGGGGGGGGGGGGGGGGGGGGGGGGGAAGAGGGACACCGGGGGGTTGAAACGGGTCAGGGGGGGGGAAGGGC
>JAPYZI010005438.1:0-10356 GCA_030523105.1 Ophioninae sp. A BG-2022a | reverse complement strand
TTTTTCGTCTCTTTTTTTGTCGCATTTTGTCATCTTTTTCCCTTGATGGCAACCTTTTTTTATCATAATTTCGTCCACTTAATTCGAAATATATTTGAAAAATCTATTTTCTCACGTTTCAAGTATTGCAAATCCTGCTGACTCCCATGGAAACAAGTTCGTTCAAAGGTGACATTGAAAAAATTAGAAATTAAAGAAGTTAACCTTAAAAATGAGATATTACGATTTTTCGATATAGGCTAGACCGCGTTGTCGTTTTTTGCATTATTTGACTCATTGTTTCGCGCTTAGTGAACCGTTCGTAAATAAAAATGATTGTCGACATTTATACTTTACGTTGAAGTTTAAGGGCCATTCGGGATTCACCGAGGTCACGAAAAACAACAAATTAATTAATTAAGGAAGATTTAGTATTTCGAACAAAATAAGGAGCGAAGCATCAAAATAATAAAAAATAAGAATTCGAAATGATCCTTCAAATGATTTCTAACTGTAACATTAATACGTCACACTGCTATCATATCCAGTAGGCTAAGTAATAATTTTTATAAAAACAAAAAAACAAAAAAAAAAAACAACGGAACACCCACGAAAAAAATATCATTCAAGATTTCACCCCCTTAAAATGTGGTTTTCCCAAACAAACGCTGTACCACTCTTTCATTTTCACCTAAAAGGCTAAAACCGGAATTTCCAATGAATAACCTCAAAAAAAAAAAAAAAAAAAACGAACGGATTTACCGCGAACATCATCAATGTACCCCCTTAAGGTATAAATTTCGTACACTCGCTTAAAAATTCTACATTTCATATTCAATGTATCGATGAAAATTGAATTAAATCCGTTGAGGGTTTTTTGAGGTTATAAACGATCCGTTCGCCAGGTTCGCCACTCTTAACCTCAAAAATGAGGTTAAACGTGGAATGCTGTTCTTACGGTACGTAAGAAACAAAATTTTGTTTACATTTAATATATATTTCAATATTGAATACATATTTTTATAGGCATATACATTAAACAGCATTTTTCTGGAGGTTATATAACACATCCCCTAGACTTCATTTTGATCGGAATACTAAAAAGAAATTTGTATTTCTATAAGGGACGCTGTTTCTATAAATACGTGTACAGGGTGTGGCAAAAATAAAGGGCAACCGTTAAAGATTTGATAAACCGGATATATAACATATTATCATTTTATAATAGACTATATTAATA
Source organism: Ophioninae sp. A BG-2022a (assembly GCA_030523105.1). Taxonomy (NCBI): domain Eukaryota; kingdom Metazoa; phylum Arthropoda; class Insecta; order Hymenoptera; family Ichneumonidae; species Ophioninae sp. A BG-2022a. The sequence goes on along the minus strand of JAPYZI010005438.1, from coordinate 9,137 downwards.
TTTATTATTATAATAATTATTATTATAATAATTATTATTATTATAGTATAATAATATATTAACAATAATAATAATTAATATCAATAGACGTCTATAATTTTTGATAAACTCGATATACCCATATATAACCTACTATAATTATTTACCATTTTTATGCAAAGGTAAAAAATAAAAATAAAAATTCGTAAAAAATTATTGTTTTTTGAGGATCGTATTTTATTTACTCCACAGCAATTTTTCACGATTGCTCTATTATTCGGCAGCGTGGAACGGAAATAAAAATGAAAAATAATTCTTGAAAAAAAACGGCCAAATTTGGAACGAAAGATTATAAATTCGTGAAAAAAAAATAAAAATTCAATTTTTTGGATAAAAATGGTTTTAGATGTAGTTTGGTATAGTTGTAAATATTTGGTACCTAAATTGAGTCTTTAACGGTGAAACACTACGCTACACTCTATATATATATAAGAAGTAGAATTGGCATCTGTATAAGCGTGTACGGTCGCTTATTTTTTTATTCAGTAGTGTGACTTTTCTATTTCTTTCGTATATGAATAATGTTGGCTAGCCGGACTGCATTCGATTATACACTCGCTGTACTCGCTCGTTCCCGGGCGAGGACGCTTATATATGGTCCAAACGGGCGATGTATCGTAAAATTTATGAAAAATACATGAGACAAGAGACCCCACGGTTGATCCCACGAAATTGCATCTGCAAAGTTCCCTCTATGTTCACTTCGTAAAATGCTCGCGGAGGTATGTAGATGTGCGAGGAATAATAAACAGCGCTTGACTTTGCGATCGATGCGCCTCCTTGGACAATAAAAACGATGAGAAAGAGCGTGAATATGAAAATTTTTGAAAAGAAGACAAAAGAAAAAGTACGATAGCTACCGGAATCGCGAATACGAGTTTCTCGCGAATCACAATCAATTTTCATCCCTTTTCTTTCAATGCAAATTGATCATCGTCTAAGTTAATGTTTAAAAGAAGATTTTGAAATAATTGTACCACTGCTGAAATCTTCTTTAAGCTTGTAATTATCCGAAAAAAAAAATTAATATTATTCTTCAAGATAAAACTCATCGGCTGTCAGTGAACGAGGATTTTTCGAAAAATATGCAAAATTCAGGTAACGGTAGCTTAATAAAGTAAATTAGTGATTTTTTGTGAATTTTTTTATATATTTTAAGACAAATTTCAGCGAAATCGGTGGTACAGTTTCTGAGTAATCTTTATATTTATATTTTATAGATATTCCTAATGTTTGTGATCAAGTCTGTATTTTATCAGTCGAGTCGATATTGATTTACTGACCGAGCAAGGTAAGTTGACACGCTCTCGAAGTACGACTGCCGCCGCTCCACCGGAGCGCTAATAATTTTTTTTTTCAGCAAAGTGCGGTGGGATTTTGACCGACCAATCACAAGTGGTAACGGGATCGCGAATGCGCGCGTTTATTACCGTTCACGTGTTCATCTTCTTTGTTATAGGCGCGTCGCTGTCACATTCTTATAGCGTTCGAAAAAGTAATGCTATTACTGGCTTATCGTAAATTCCGCACCTCTCGTATTTCCAATCGACATAACCTCAAAACGCAAGTTCCCGCATGTCCAATCTACATAACCTCAAAATCGAGTCTCGGTGATGAACGCAAACTCTTGTCTGCGCTGAGTCTTCTCAGCGATGAAAAGTAAAAGTGACGGAAAAGCCGCGTTAAGGAGAGGACTTTGAATTCGATTTTACGTTCGACCGGTGATCAAAAGTAATTTCCATCAAAATGGACGAAAGCGCGTTTAACCTGAGTGTCATTGAGGACGCGGTCAGCGTTTCGAGTCCGCTCAATATTTACGCCAATTACGAAACTATCGTTAGCCTCATTAAAGAAGAAATCGACATCAACACCGAGGATGAAACTGATCTAGGAAAAGTTGATGAATTAGGAGCCTCCCATCCGAAAAATTATGAATGCGCCAATTCCGACGTTTTCAAGTCACCTTCAAAAAACAGCTTTACCCGCGTCAAATCGTCTCGCGGCACGAAACGCCGATCTTACGACTTGAAGAAAAACGAGCGGGAGATGACGTCATCCGAACCGCGAAGAACGCGATCGCTCGGCGCCGTCAAACCTGGTAGAACCGACCAGCGTAGACGAGGTTGCTCTTCGGCTTCTCATTCTTCCGACACGTCCGGACCTTACGACTGGGCCGACAATACCCTGGAACCTTCCGACCCGGTCGTCGATCGCGACACGACCTTAACGAGCGATCCTGTCGAAAGTGGTAAGCCAATCAGTGACGAGTCAGCTGCGGAGATCTCTCCGGAGATGCCTGCGGAATTGGAATCGACCGTTGGCGAGAAAACTTCCAACGGAGATGAGGGACTCAAAAGTACGCCGGAAGCGGACCGGGTAATTCATATCTGAATAAACATGTTTATTGATACGTTGGAACTAAAATAAGATTCTTCGGTGTGCAACCTCTTAATTCTTACTTGCTGAATGCTCACGTTTTCTTGCTTCCATTCGCAGAATGAGCTACCCGCTTTTTCCAGCTCTTCTCCGTTGTCCGCCAAGTTGACTCAAGGCTCAGACTTTGTTCAGAGCTCGCAAAGCACAACGAACTCTGATTTGCGAAGCAAGTTGATGAACAATCGCAAATCAGAGATCGGTGCGAGGCTAAACGGCGAGAACTCAAGGAACAGCATTGGCGAATCTGACGAAGAGGAAGCACAAAACTTCTCGCTGACTTTTTCACCTACCGCCAAGTCTCAGACGAGCGACACACCTTCGAAACTCCGGAAGAGACGAGCGAGTACATCCATAGTGGAGAGTAAAGGAGTGAAAATACGGAAAACAGATTCTTTAAGGAGTACAAAATCTCCCGAACGCAGACAGTCTACAGGGCCGAGTCCTTTAAAGGTAACTTAAGTCAGGGAAAGCCTCATATCTGTTCAGATAGGATGAGAAAGTCGGGATCTTTTATTTTCCTCGTCAGCTTAAAATTCCTCGTCAGTTTGAAATTGCTTTTTCACGAACAAGTAAGACTAGGTCGAGACGTTTCCAATGACGAATCGAATATTCCAGGGTTTGACCCAGGAACTGGAGAATTGCATGACGAGTAGCGATTACGAGCAAATGTCGGAGGACATTCAATCGGACATCCCGAATCACGCGAGTTTTACTTTCGAGACGATTGAACTTCTGAACGATTACGAGGATTCAAACGAGCGAGTGAACAATCGTATACTCTCGAAGATTTTTTCATCTCCGACGTCAACGAAAGTAAAGGAGGAGCCGATCGGCACGCCGGATTCGAACGGCCGATGCGATCAGCAAGTAATCGAAGATCCTCTTCGCATCGAGGACGAGGCGACTCGCCCAAAATCTCGAAAATCGAAAGTTGGCAAATCGGCGAAAAAATCGGGCAAGCTTGATAAGCGCAGTGCGAAAAAATCTTCCAACATTATTGACGCGAAAGAGAACGTTGCACCGAGGCGAAAAAGTAACGCGAAAAAATCAACGTCCACTGCAAATTTGGAAATCGAAACGAATGATATTTCGAATTCCGAAAGGACGAATTCGAGCGAAACGAATGTAGTATTAACGGAAGAGAAGGAACGACGACACAGCGCTCGATTGGCCATTAAAACACCGACGAACATGGAACTCGACGAATTGGAGGACGACGCGGATCTCGCGGTGGAAGCTGCCAATGTATCCAGGAGGATCGAAGAAGCTGCTAGGAAAATGATCACTGCGAAGCAAACGCTGGAGGTGAGGGATTTTTACTTCCAAATTTAATAGGATGATTTTTGTAAATATAGATCAAATCAGACATTCTTTGAATTCTCTCTTTCGTAATTCTTTGTTTTTTTATTTCAATGGCTCAAAAACGAAAATATTCGGAAAGAACTATACACTTTCAGAAAAAGCTATGAATAATACACTATTTTTCTTCTTCAAAGTATCACAGTAAACGACACTTTTGAGTGAAAAGCTATTTTTCTTCTCCAGAAATTAAAGGACATGGATATTCGTCTCAGGCACGAAGTATTGCCCCAGCACGAAATCGAGAGTCGAGCTGGTTCGAAAGCTCTCACGTTTGCCCAGCAAAAAGAGTTCCTCCAGTACGCACCGCTCAGCAAGGAAACCTACAGCCCGGTGGAAGACGATATCATTTGCTCGAACTGGAACGCTTTTTGCCAAGTAAGTCGCCAGTTTTATTCACAAAAGTCAACAAGCTTCGCGAACTTTTCATCCAGCGAAAGTTCCATCGGCAGAACTTTAGAACTTGGAACGCGAACTTTGAATTCTTCCGATAAAGAAACTTTGTAATGAAAAAGTCTCATTGCTCAAAAATTGTAAAATTAAAGTTTGCATATTAAAAATAATAATAAATGTTAAAAAAAAACACATTTACTTTGTTTGATCCTCCAAAAGGATCACGATTGGGATCCCGACAATTTCGAGCCGTTCCTGAAGCTGAAACACGGTGACGAGCTGATAATGAACAGTTTGATGAAGAGACGTTTGTTCGTGCAATTTTTGGCGAACGGTTTGCCGAATCGTCCGCTCTGCAGTGTTTACAATAGATTCAAGACTCTCTACGGAAAACGTTCGAGCGCAGGAGCGAGGTGGGCCTCTTTTTTATATCGTGTTATACATCGATCGCGAATCATCGTTTTATCAATGATCGAAGAATTTATCCTTTTCTCTTTCTACAGATACACGCGCAAGGAGGACATGCAAATATTGGCTTACATGCTCCACAAACCAGCTGATAATCCGGACAAGAAATGCTCCGATCTCGCCAAAGTTTTGGATCGGACGAGGGAGTCTATTTCGAAACGCTATAAAAAACTGATGCGCAAATATTGCCAGAAGAACGAGAAGAAAGGTTGAAATGTTTACTTAAAATTGTTACGATGCTTTTAAAATGTTAAACATTTTTTTTTTCAAAAAGCTGATACTTTTCGCTTCGAATTTGTAGCCAATAGGCTAAGTCGCAATTTCAATCATTTTCATAAATCCTTTCAAATTCAAAAATGAGACAAAATTTAACTGAGAAATGTTTTTAGTTAAATTTTTCAAAAATCGTCGGATGGTAAAATTACGTTCTATTTAGTGATTTTCATTTTTAGTTTTGAAGAAAGTTCAATGGAACCTATCTCTCGCTGGACAATTTATAACAACACTGCTGGATTTAACACTCAGCAGTAACACGACGGAACTCAAAGACGCTTTTATCCCGAAAGTCGTATGGTTGAAAATGGAGGAAAGGATGAAGATTGATAATCAGCTTCTGAAGAGATTTTGGGAACAGCAACTTCATTTGCAATTATTCGCTGCAGAACCTTTGTATTTAAATCGCATCAAAGTAATGCTGATTGAACAGTGAGTTTGTTTGGGTTCGATGTTTGGTTTCGCTCCGATAAAAAATTGGTTTTCTTCTTTGATTATTAACGAGCGTTCGATTCTCGTATTTCAGCATGTACGCCAAGCAAATTTGGCATCCAGCGGAAATAAAGTGGCAGCACATCGTGAGAAATTTCGATGGCTTCACGATATCCTTCCTCCGCAAAATCTTCAACCATCTGACGGAGAAAACTTCGGAGAAAATCCAAACGCGCAACTTCAAGAGTGAGTTGAACAAAAACCAGTACAATCCCAAAAAAATAAAACAAAAATATACTTATATAATATAAAATATTAAATAAATAAAATAAAAAATATATAATATATAAACAACCAAACAATATACTGAATATTCAATTTAAATTAATAGATCGCATAAAACGACCCATTTTAAAGAATAGCTCAGAAGACTAATTTTCGTATCCGGTCCAAATCAAAAAAGAATCACAACGAATAATCTCGATTTCAGAAATCTTGGAGTGGCTGTACACGAAGAAAATCGAAGATCTGCTTAATGGTCCGAACGACAAGTGCCTCCCTCGAATTTTCTACAAGGATAAAAGAGCGCTGATTCGTACGGAAGACGTTGACAGATTACGATCAAATTCGGAGAATTCCGATACGAGCGAACTTCATTTGTAAATAATTACAACGATCTTATTTTTCGTTTTTTTTTTTTTTTTTTCGTTCCACGAGGCTCTTCTGGAGAGGAATAACGGAATATACCTTCGCTGACGTGGTATTCCAACGAGCGACTATTTTTCGTGGCTTGCACGTACGTCGCGATGTCGCTATTTTTTTTTTCAAGATTTTTCTACACCTTAAGAATGCCAGTTTTCAACGAGACTGAAATAAAAAAATATGCCCCGAAAGTATTTTTATTGGAAAAAAGAAAACAAGAGACGAAAATAAACGTCGCGAGGATTGGGTGAAAAACATATTTCGCCTTAGACTTTGTTTTTTCTCGATTCCTTTTCGATCGCACGTTCCTTTGCTTTCTGATAGAGTGGCACGAGTTTTCCGTCCTTGGCCAATACGTTCAGCAATTCCATTATCAAAGGCAGATAATTGTGCTTTCTTCGGGTATTCTCGATTTTGTAACGTTTCGACTTGTTGATTTCTTCTTCGATGAGAGATTCCAGCCTTGCGACCTCCGTTGGATCAGTTACGTTCACGCGTTCCCTCTCGTAAAGCATTTTCCTGTCGGAGACTATCGCCATCAGATTGAAATGGATTTCTCCTTCGTTGTATCTGAAAGCGCAAGGAGTTGGTACGCATTGAATTTTCAATGTCGCAGTTGCTGCGAGATGAAAGTTGGATGTTCGGCTTCGATTGAAAGTCATAACCGCTAGAAATTAATCATCGCTCAGTTTTGTATCAGTTTCAGTTTTGTATCAAAGAGCGTTGAGAATTTTGTAAAATTTTTCCAGGGACTTGTAAATTGAACTTCTTTCGATGAGAAAAAGAAGAAATCGAAGGGGAGTTTCAGTAATTGCATTTTCGAAGCGGACTTAAGAAAAAAGCTTCACTTGTTTATCCTCTTTTGAATGATGGGCTTGGCGGCCTGAACCCATTGATCACCCGCTGGACAGGGACCCAGATCCATCGGACCCTCCTTCAACCCATCCAACTCGTAGAGACGTCCGTCGATGGGAACATAGCTGACGAAGTGGAAGACGTCTTCGTCCTTAGACGCTAGAGTAGTGTCCCACTCGAAGAGACTTTGCCTGGAAATTCAGAAAGTTGACAAAAACGATTAAAATAACTGTTACGATAAAAAATGATGTATTTAGTGATTAGAGAAGAAATCACCAAGTTCAGGAAGAGAAACCGTGATTAATCGCTATCGAAGATAAATCTTTAAACTTCTTACCTGGAAAAGGAATTGTGAACTTTTCTAATGACGTTGGAGTTGCTAAGCGCCAAACCGCTGATTCCGGCGTCGAAACCTTGACAGAAGTTTTTCAGCGCTTGGAGATTAGGGCCGAGAGTAATATCTTGATGTTTGCAGTTCAACAGGACACTGACGATCGCTTGGGTGGCGCAAGCGTTGTTTATCACCTGAAAGAGAAAAGCAAACCGAAGTTCGTTCCGTCGCCTCACGGATGATTGTTCTTTCTCGTACCTGCTTGGCGAAGAATATTTTGTCCAGTCTATTATCCTGGACAAGAGTTCCGGCAGGCTCGTCATCCTGGACCCATTTGAATAGGAATATCAATCCGTGAATTGGCCTGAAAGTAACGCGTTGTTTTCAGATCTTTAAGGGGGAAAATCAACGATGGACAAAGATGATTCATGGAGGAAGAAAAGTCTCACTTTAAATTATCGAACTGTTCGTCATCGAGACTCCACAATTCCTCGACTTGGGCACCAGTTACCCCTGAAATTTTAAGGTTATACGTTTTCAGAGGATCACTGAAAATGCTTACTCGACACAATTTCCGGAAAAGTTAACCTCAAAGTGTTAATGTTCGGACTTCACTTTTGATGGGTTAATTGGAAACGATGATAATCGTCATCATAATTGAACGTTCTACTTGCCAAATTCTCGAATTAATTCTGTAAAAACACCGGGATCGCTTTCGATGAGACACCAATTTCCAGCTGAGTCAGCCATGATACAAAAACGTCAAAGACGCGGTTGTCGCACCAAATTGAAAAACAACGAAGGCAATTTTTATTTCTGAATACAGGAACTTTCTTTGTTACGTTTGTCGATGTATGAATATTATCAGCGTCGATGAGCGACCGAATTTATCATTATGTACACAATGGCTCTAACGACGAACTGTCAGAGGTTATGTCCGCTAACGTCACGGTACGCGAAGCTGACAAGTGTCGCGACCTGCGCGATTTCAACTAAGCTTACATTTTTCAAATCAGGAATTTCAAATAATGAATTATAGCAACAATTTGTATTTGACGATAATAAACAGTAAGACGGAGTCGATTTTGGAACGCTGTATAAAACTGACGGATAAATATTGCTAGAGGAACGAAGAAAATAGTGGAAAATCGGCATTGTAATTCTTTTTGGTTTTCGAAAATGTTCACATTAATGTGACAAAACGTACCACCAGAGCTCAAAATCTTATCGACCATTAAAAAAATTCAGTTAAACGATTTTCTCACTAGCGGCGCAGCGGCTCGCATTCTCCGTTCTTACCGACTGCGCTTGCATTCTTCCGAAGTATCAATATATTTTTTGACTTATCAGTTGTCACTTGTTCAGTGCGCGAATTGGTAACCGCTGTCGCTACGATAGCTACCGTAAGCTGCAGCAGGAAGAAATATCAAAAAATTATTCTAGAAAAGTTTTTTGCATTTTCCCAGTCTAATTTTGTACTTTCGGCAAAAACTCGGGCATATTCGTAATCAGCGGACAATTTCCGATCAAATACACCATTTTAATACTTAAAAAACGGAAAAAAATTTTTTTCGACCTCCCAGGCCACTTTGCAAGGAATCTCAAAAATCACGATATTTCAAATGGTCGTGGAGTGAGCTTCTCATAGGCTACGGGGATTCATTGGGTGAGTTTGGAAAAGGTTTTTGCCTAACTTAAATAATGGCGTTGGATTCGCATCGATATCTCGTATAGTTTCCCCGGAAAGTCGCCTCGAAAAATCGCAAAAAAAGAGGCAAAGGGGTATGTATGGAAAAATTAGCAAAAATCGATGGTCCAACTTTGAAATTCTGCCAAAAATCGAAAAATC
>JAPYZI010005437.1:0-10567 GCA_030523105.1 Ophioninae sp. A BG-2022a | reverse complement strand
GTTTGAAAAGTGAAAAAAAAAAAAATCGAAGTGAGGGAAGATTTTTAATTGAATTTTCGTAATTGTTTCGGTGATGTACGCCTTAAAGGTAATTCGTGAAAGCACTGAAAATTTTACGCACACAGAAAAGTACAAAAATAAAATACTTCTTTTTTTCTTCGAAAATTTCGATGCGTGGATTTATTTTAGTATTTTTTGTGAAAAAAATAATTGTTGATAATTGTTGAAATAGATTTATTGGAATTGTTATTTTTGAATTGAGTAATTTTATTATTATATGTTAGTTATTAGTAAATTGTTTACAGAATTATGAAAATTCTGTAAAAAGATTTCTTTATAAATATACTGTAACGATAAAACGAATAATAATACGATATAAATAAAAAAAAAAATATATAATATGAAATATAATTTTATATAATAATTTGTAATTATTTATAGAATGAAACAAAATTTAATCGTTTTTGGCATAAAAAATCCAATTCCTTCGATCTAATTTTGCAATAATATGAAAAAAAAAAAATCGAACAACAACGAAAATCAGATGAACCGTGATATCGAATAATTGAAGAAGTGACACCGAATCATAAATAAAAAAAAAAACATTCACGAATAGCTCTGCTGAAAAAAAAAAGAAAATAAAAATCCACGCCTCTTTCCACGTGGGATATTAATCCGAAAGCCAGCTGCTGAAATTAATTTTTTTTTTCCCCGTCCTCGTTAATCACTTCCCTCGGAAATATAATTTCAATTTCCGAGCTCGAACCAATAAATACATACGTGGGTATTTATATACAGGGTGTATCAAAAGTAGTGAATTAAAAAAAAAAGTTCAGTTGACCTTCAAACGTCCGAAGTATTTTCACCTGCAAAAAGACTATTATTATTTGTCAAATGAAACCTGTACAATTTAAATACTGCGAAATTTCATTCCACCAAAAATTTCTGTAAACTTTATGTTTTCGTCAATATCGAAAGTGCTAATAATTTTTGATTCGCCCTGTACATTTATACACTTAGGAAAATCGAGGAAAAACCGTTTTCACGAGAGGGAAAAAAATAGTAAAAAAAAAATTGAAAGATTAATAAAACGCAGCATCCGGTCACAGTATCCAGTTGTGATAATAACGAAGAGAGATCAGAGAGGGGGAGAGGGAGGGAGGGAGAGGGAGCTTATGCGAAGCGTGCGACTTAACCCCCCTCGTTTATTAGCAGTAATTACCGCGTGCGCGCGCGCGTGTTTCTCTTGACGAGAAAAAGGAGGCGGAAGGGGGGAGGGGTTAAATTCAAGGGGGATTTAAGGGGGATTCCCCCTCTCGTAGCCTCCGATCTCCTCTTGTCGTGTGCGCGCACGTTTATAAACGCGTAACAGAATTGGCACGGCATTACAATTAATTAACGCTCGGCTGAGTACTCGACGTCGTGAGATGAACGAATTTAAGGGTTGCGCCCACGTAACTAACGCGTACAAATAATCTCGCTGTTCATTTGGTTTTTTATTTTTTTTTTTATGTTGTTTTTTTTTGTCAATACACGCTGACTTGATTAATAACTGATTGTTTGATTTGAGCGATTTATTTATTTATTTATTTATTTATTTATTTATTTATTTATTTATTTATTTATCTATTTATTTATTCACTCGTTTCGAAACACATTTCGAAAATCCTATTTCTGGAAATAAGAATGCTTTTGAAAAAAAAAAAAACTATCCCGATATTTTGCAATAAATCTACTCTTTCGAAACCTATTCTACGTTAATTTTTTATTTTCAATTTAGCTAAAAAATGTATTATTTATTAAGACGGTATATTGTTGATAAGATTAAATTTTTTGTATGATTTATTTCGGTTTCATAATCAATATAAATTTTTTATATACATAAAAACATTAATATCGCTCATATATTCATAATTTTTTTAAATCATTTGAAATAATTTATTGCATATATTTAACAAATAATAGAAAATTATGAAATTTAATTTAATTTAATAATTAAAAAAAAAAAATTCCTAAGGTTTAAATTCAGATGATTTTAATTTCGATTATTTATACCTGTATAAATATGCATTTGATTTATTTAGTCACTATATTTTTTATTTATCACGTATATTAATTGTTTATTAAATTGAAACAATGTTGATTAGATTTGTATTGTTTATTTATGATTTATATAGGTTTGAACGTTAATCTTGATGATTTTTTTCGAACGTTTTTCAGCAGCTACCCCAATTGACGATTTCAACCCTTTCAAATGCACGCGTTTCTCTCAAATAACTTATTTCATTGTTCGTTGAGTTCGTTTGGTACAGCGATTTCTAATAATTGATGGGCGACCGAATACACGACGTGCATCGCCTCGGGAATGCCTTTACACGTTGGTGACTGCTGGATGATGAAAAAGTGGGGGGGGGGGATTTCCCATCGAACCGAGTATAAGCGAGATTCAGTGGCCAATAAAACAACTAAACCATGATTCACCCGACAACCCCAGAAGGCACGAGAAATTATGAAAATAAATCTCTCCTCGGTGGTTTCACTTTATTTGCTTCAATTTTGTATTTTTTTTTTTTTTTTTTTTTTTTTTTTTGAATCTTCTTCTATATACGAGAAAAATTGACGGCGATGACAAGTTCACGGAGTCAGTTTTTTTTACTAATTATTTAGGCCGATGAAAAATACCGGAGAACCCATTGGGTTTGAGAATATTTTTAGAATATTTTTCTGGTTTGAAATTTTATACTAATTGAAGAAAAATAATTAAGGCGAACTGGAAAATGATATTTCCAATTTGTATTGGTACGGACATGTTTTTTTTTTCTGAATAATCTTCTTAGAAAAATTATTTTTCTAAAAACACCTTTTTTCGAAATTTTTCTCTAAAAAACCTTATTTCCAAATTTTTTTCTAAAATATCTTTCTATCAAAAATTATTCTTCTAAAAACACCTGTTCCTCATTGTTCTCTAAAAAAACCTTATTTCTAAAATTTTTTTCCTAAAAAAGTCTATTTTCTAAAAAAAAAAAAAAACTCATTCCCGAAAAACCTTTAATCCAAAATTCTTTTTTTTCACAAAAAAAACCTCCTCCTAAAAAATACGTTTACTAAAAAACGTGTTTTTTTTTTTAAATAAATAAAATAATTTTAGTGATTCGATTAAAGCAAAGAAAATTTTTACTAAAAGGAACCTTTTAGTCAGATTTGCTTCAAATCACGGGAAAGTTCATAGGATAATTTATACCGGGGAAAAAAGTCGTGAGCGCGAGATCGGCAGCCCTTCCGCATTTCAATGTCAGTCCTGGCGTTTTTCTTTTCTCCCTGTTTTGGCCACCCTAGGCGGAATTAAGCCCGCACGATATTTCATCGTGAGGGATTGTGTCTGATGCTTCTCCCAGATTTCAATATACAGAATCGATTTGGAATACGTCAAAAGGAAAAAAAAAACAATGGAAAAGAAAAAAAATACGATATTATTATTTTTATTATTTATATTATTTTTTCTTATCGTTATTATTTTGTTTTTTATTTATTTTTATTATTATATATTATATATATATATATATATATAATATAATAATAATATAATATAAAAATAATAATATTAATAATATTGATTTGGACAAAAAAAAATATATATATATTTTTTTTTGTTTGGGTTTTGTTTGGGTTTTTTGTTTGGGTTTGGACAAAAAAAAATATATATATATTTTTTTTTGTCCGAATCAATATTATTAATATTATTATTTTTATTACTATTTTTGTTCGTTTGTATCGAAGCACTTCGAGATTTCCGATTTCAATTTCGTGTATGTACAGGGTGATTCATAAATATTCGTTAATAATTCGGTTAAGAATAGTCCATTATGACGTCACGAGAATGAAGATTACTCATAAATTGAAAAATATAATTAAGCGATGAAAAATGAAATGATTATGATTATATAAAATCATGGGATTTGTGAATGAGCCTGTACGACGCATGTGCGCATGCGCGATCGCAATTGCGCGCGTGTATAATAGAAAAAGAGGAAATTGGCTCGGGGATGAGTTACGAGAACGATCCAGCCGCTTCTGATGCGAATATCGTCGCGAATATACGCTGAATATGAGAATTCTTCGGTTAGGAGCATAGAGGGGAGGGGGCTTGCGCGGGCGGTTCACCGATCTCGATAAATCACGCTCTTATTCAAGCCGCAAGAGGAACTCGCCGGAATCTTCCTTTTGCGTCTATGATGCGCAACGCCGCGCGCTTCACTCTCAAAATTCTCTCCCTCTGAAAGCGCTCTGCTCACGCCAGAGACAGAAAGAGAGGTTATTTATATCGCGTGTTTCAGCGTCGATCAATCGATCTTCGTATCTTCGTAGATTATTTGTATACAGGATCATTCATAAATACCAAACATTTCCTCTGGAATTAATTTTTATGTATTAATAATAATATATTATTTAAAGATTTTATTTTTTATTAATTATTTAATAATTTATTATTTATTATTTATAATAATAAATGTATAATTTAATTATTATTCAGTGATTATTAATAATTCATATTAATTATTATTAAAATTATTTAGTAAAATATCATCATTTATATATTAATAAGTGATAAAGTTGATTAATCGATCTTCGTATTTTTGTACATATTTGGGTACAGGATCATTCATAAATACCAAACGTTTCCTCCAAAATTAATTTTATGTTTAATAAATAATATATTATTGAAACATTTTATGTTTTATTAATTAATTAATCATTTATTATTTAATAATAATTAAATATCATTGATATTTATTATTACTTAAATTATAATAATATATAATCATTGATGTATTAATCAATAATTTGTTATTTATTAATATATAAATTATTATTTTTTTATTATTGTCGTAAATAATAAATAATTATTGTTATACATAATAAATAGTCTGGAATCTAAAGGTTCGTATTTTTAATGCTCGCGTGTACGGAAAATTGGATGGACCTTCACCATTTCAACAAAGAAGATTAATCATTCGATAATAAATTGTCTGCAGCGGAAAGGCTTCTTCTTTTGTCACTAGGTACTCCTTCCCTTTTCGCTTTTTCCTCGGCTATTTTTCCCGTGTAAAAGACCCATACTTCGACTCCCCAATTTTTTGAATGTTTATACAGATATACTCAAGAATGAACGATGTTGACGACAACACAATCTTTTTCAGCCCTCGAGCGAATGACCCTCGAAACTTCCAGTCGTGCTCTCGAGTACAGGGCGACTCACAAAACATCATCCATCATTAATTTTACCATACTTATTACCATGGGATATAAAAATACGAAAAATTGAGGTATTCGATATTTAAACGCTTTTGTCGTACAGCAGGACGACATTTTTTTCAATATCTTTATTTTTATTTTTATTATTCACGATCATTAATGTTGAAAGATTTGATTTTTCGAGAAGGACGATTTTTTAATTTCAAAAAATAAGAAATAAATATAAAACAATTTTTCAAATTATTCCTGGTAAATAAAAATTGAAAATTTGCAAAAAATATTCAAAACTTTCTCATTTTTCGTCAAATCGAAAAATACTGATAATCAATAATTCGTTACCAAAAAATACTAAAAATCTTGCGAAACTGAAAATCGATTATTTTCTCTCCACGTCTAATAATTTTCCAGACTCAAAATTACAAAAAAAAAAAAATCAATAAAAACGTCCGATCACCAAAAACGTTCTCCACCTCAAATTTCCTTTTTTTCCAAAATCGAATAAGCTAAAAAAAAAAAACATGTACAAACATCGAAAATCCATGAGCAAGAAAATCCCAAAAAAAACATTTGACCGTTCTTTTCGTTGGACGTTCCCGATCAGATCTGACATAAAAAAAAGGGGTAGGAAAAATAAAAAAAAAAAGCTGGCGAATGATCGAACCTTACAAGTGGCACTAGGAATATGGAGGAGTCCACGAGTCTGTCGGAAGTGGCCAAGAGTCGTCGAAAGTTTCACCAGTGATAGAGTCCAGTCCAGGGGGAGGGGAGGGAAGGGGAGGACGGTCGCAAACGTGTCATTGACAGCTTATTGGCAGTTGGAAGTTGGCGAATGTATCTGGCTGGTGATATCGGTGGCCATTTTCATCGCGTTTTACGATGACGCGCATTGTTATTGGCACTGGACCTAGAAAAGTGGACGTTCCACCTCGAATCTCCTGAAGAGGGGTTGGTGGATTCTCGTCAACTTCCGAGCGTTTCTTCCACCCCTGCCACTTTTTTTCCATCAGGATAGCTCGGTGGTGAGAACAAAGAAAAAGACAAAAAAAAAGAAGAAGTCTTTCTTATATCCACTTTCCTACTTCGACTTCTTCGTTTCTTCGTTTCCACCCCCCCGCCCCCTTTCAACCCCCTCTTCCGCTTGGTCCTTTATCCTGATATTCCTTTCTTTCTGTACACTCGAGAGAATTGTTCCAGAACTGGGTTACACGCTCAAATTGCTCACGTTTCTTTTTCGTTTGGTCCCGGACTCCGGAGGGGTTGAAAAGGGGTTGAAAGTGGGGGAAACGTCGAAAAAAAGGGGAAGGAAAAATGACGCAACTTTTTAACCTTTTTTAAACCCTTTTGATTCTTCTCGTTTTTTCTCTCCTCCTCTTCTTTGCTTCCCCTTTTATCTTCAACCCCTTCCAACCACTTTTCAACCCCCTCGAACGTTCGCTACAGACTCGTGTCGCTACAGACTTATCGTGGGTGCTCCCCGTACAGTATCATTCTCCATCGCTTATAAACTGGGAAATATTACCGATCGTTTCTCATTCTGATAACGCTACCCACATTTCTACGTTTATTACCCTCGTTTCTGGAAGACTGGTAAGGGATGGAGAGCCAAACAAAAATGGCGGATTTTTTTATTCTTAGGGAAACGAATGTTATTTAATAATTGATTGGCTGTTTTTAATTAGATTTTAAGTTGGGGTACAATTAGGGGTGAAAAATAATTGGAATTATTTCGAACAGGAAAATAATTTTGAGTGAAGATAGGAATTTGACGAAAGAAAATATGTCGCCTTATTAATTTATAATTTATCAGTTAAGTAAAATTTGTTAATAAAATATTTTATATTTTTGAATACATATTTTGTATATTTAATAAATATTTTTGGCTTTTTAATAAATATCGTTGCAATAATGTAAGATATTTATTTATTTTATTGGTTTATACAATTTATTTGATTTTTTATGGTAAATGGACGTTTTATAACGAATTGTTAAGTTTTGAAAAATCCATTTGCAAAATGCAATCATACTGTGGATTAATATTATTAGATTTTTTCAAATTTTACATTTAAATAATATCATCAAATACTTTTTTACTACGGTTCAATATTTTGTTTATATTTAATGTGGTCTCGTAATAAAATATTTATTTACATAATTCTCATATTTTATTAAAGAATATATTTTATTATATTTAATAATTTTTCGTAATAAAATACATGTTCAAGAAATTCAAATTTTTGGCAATGAAATATTTAAAAAAAGATTCATACATTTAAATAAATTTTAAACAATTTTGTTTTTCCGCAGTTCAATATTTTGTTTATATTTAATGTGTTCTCGTAATAAAATATTTGTTTACGTAATTCTCATATTTAAAAAATATATATTTTTTTTTTTATTTTTTGTACTTTTTTGTAATAAAATACGTTTTTAAAAAATTAATATATTTCCATAGTGAAATATATTTTTAAAAAATGATAAATGTTTTTTAATGGAGTACGTTGAAGCGATGAAATTTATATTTTGAATACCTTCGTCGATGATGACGTCGAGCTCGTTTTCTCAAGCTCGTATCCGTCGTCGTCGTTTCCGGCGAAAGAGTCGACGAGCCCGCGATTTCCGTAACAAATTCCACCCGCATTTGTCGATGTCCCGAGTGCCTGGTCCTCGGAGTGCTGCCCGGTGAATCGCTCGTGGATTCCTCGTTTCTCAGGCCATTCGTTCCTCTACTTCTCGTCGCCTCCGTCGTTCTCTCGACGTGAAAATGCCGATTGTGCTTCTTCTTCTCATCGACCATCGGTTCTTGGACCCTTCAATACAATCCCCATTCAATCAATAATTTACCATTTTTTTTATTTCCAAAAAATCCTAGATTTTTTGAAAACTCCTTTTGTCATTTTTTTTAACCTCAGAATTCGATAACCAAAATTTTTTTTCCTATTTTGGGTTTATATTAGAGGATACATTTTTATTTATTTATCGTTCATTTTTATTCAATTTTTTTTTCACTTGGAAAAATGTTAATTTACATTAAAATATTTGAATTTGTTTTCGTAGTTTTTATTGTTATTTTTTTTTATAAATCTAATTTTCAAGATAAATCAATAGCCTAACCCCTTAATGTTTATAAAAAAAAAGAACATTTCTTTAAACAAATATAAATTAGATTAAATTTTGAATATTTTTGATTTATATCTTTTGAAAATTAAATATTTATCATTATTTTTACATAAATATATTTAAATTAAAAATGGTGTATTTTTTCATTAAAATTATAGGAACCAAAATAAAATGATTTATAAGAATATCGCCATTTTTTTTATTTATTCAAAAAAATTGTTGACTAAATGAAAGAAAAATATTTTTTTATTCTTCATTTCTGTAATTCGATGATGATTTTGTATTTTATTTTTTAAATAATTTTTCGCTTCCAGTCCTCGACAAAAAAATTAAAAGAAAAAGTAATTACTTTTTCTTTTAATTTTTTTGTTTGGGTTTGTTTGGGTTTGTTTGTTTATTTGTTGGTAAAATTAGCGTTATTACTTGAACTCGATTCCGGTATCTCTGATCTCCGGATTGGTGTCCTGATCTCTACCGAAATTGTACACGCCCATGGAATCCGAGCCCATGCTGTACTGATTTCTATCAGGCTTCATCGTCTCGGCTTTTCCCATCGACATAATCGACTCCTCGGCGTTCGCGGCTGCCTCGAGCACGTCGTGCTCGTTCTTGAATTGCAGAATTTCTGTAACAAGATCGTTCCGCCGTGAATACCTAAACGAGTAATTAATGGCTTCGGATATCGAGAACATTTTAGGCAGTCAAATTAAATTGCGTCGAATTGATAAACAATTATTGTCGAAATTGACAATAAATTATTAGGAAATAATAAACAGTATTTAATTGAAGTTATAATTAAATTGGATAGTGAATTTTATATTTTTTTAATAATTGAAAAAAAGAATTGAACTCAAAATAAATAAAATTGAATAATTGAATTTGAATAATTGAAATAAAAATTCAATTGAATAAAATAATTGAATTAAAATAATTGCATTTATATTAAATAAGATAAAAGGATTGATATTAAAATTAATTGATTTTAAATGATAATTGAATCATTCATAATCGCAATTATGGTTCAATTATTTTTACGACATATTTTGAAGCATCAAAAAATATATCTTTTTACCGACCCGTCAAACCTTCCTCTTCCACTTGGAGACCCTCCTTCAGTACTTCGTCCTGATATTTCTCCAATTCCTCGAGATAGCTCTTGTTCAATTTCTGTTGACGCCATTCTGTCTCGTATTTTACATTCGGCAAAGCAATGTCCCCGAGAAATCCACCTGAAATTTGAACCAAAATAATAATAATTAATCCAATGTGGAAGCATTTAAAAAATCATAAATTATCATAATTAACATTTTAATCAAACTTTAATCAAATTTTGATAACAATTTAAATCAAGATTTTTATTTACTTCCTGAGTAATACCTGGGATCGTTGAAAAATGAATTACTCATTTTTATTGGAATATGAAAAATACAGAAACAAATAGATTTGAAAATGAAAAAAGAACATTTCTGAAAATTCATAATGCAAAAATTTATTTATGACAATGGAATAGCTAAAATAAATAGAATATTAAAACCCAAACAAAACCAAACAGAAATAATTCACGTGCACAGAAACATAAAAAAATAAAACATCATTAATAGCAAAAAAAAAACATTAAACAATTCGAATTCCAACGAAAAAAATACCAACCATCGTAAATTTTTCAAAAGTTTCAAAATAAATCTACCGAGTGATTCGTGAAGCTTTTAAAATTATTAACGAATTAAAAAAAAAAAATATCATACAAATATCAATTTAAAAAAAAACGCGAACGAGCGTTTTCCAAAACGAAATGAAGTTTTCGTTTTTCCAGGATTATCGAGTCCGAGTATCGATTGAAAAAAAAAATAAATAAAATGAAAAATCAATACAAAATCCAATTCCGGCATTTTTTGTTTAGGTTTGTTTGGGTTTGTTAAAATCATTAACGAATTAAAAAAAACAATTTCATGCAATTATCAATTTAAAAAAAAAAAACACGATTGAGCGTTTTCCGAAACGAATTGAAATTTTCGTTTTTCCAGAATTATCGAGTCCGAGTATCGATTGAAAAAAAAATAAATAAAATGAAAAATAAATATAAAATCCTCGAGGGCGGATAACAATTCCGGCATTTTTTGTTTAGGTTTGTTTGGGTTTGTTAAAATCATTAACGAATTAAAAAAAACAATTTCATGCAATTATCAATTTAAAAAAA
>JAPYZI010005436.1:0-20170 GCA_030523105.1 Ophioninae sp. A BG-2022a | reverse complement strand
AAACGTATCCCCATTCGACAAGAGAAGCTCGCTCTACGACCTTTTGAAATATCGTGATTCTTGAGATTCCGGCGAAACGGGCCTGGGAGGTCGAAAAAAATTTTTTTTCCGTTTTTTGAGTATTTAAAGGGTGTATTTGATCGGAAATTTTCCGCTGATCGCGAATATGCCCGAGTTTCAGCCGAAAGTGGAAAATTGGATCGGGAAAATGCGAAAAACACGAATCCCTTGGAACGGAGAGTTCAAGGCGAACGAAACAGTGGATTCAACTTCGCGCGATTATAAAAAATAAAATCGCACAATAGCGGAATACCAGGCAGCTGTAATATCAACGACGGCTGAACCATTAAATCTTGGAGCGCTCGTCCATCCTTAGAAAAAATACTTCGGACGCTCGACGAAAGAAGAAAAAAATGCCCTCCGTGCAATAAAAAAAGGATACAACGGATATTCACAGAGAACAACGGACGAACGAACCTTGCGAAAAACAAAAAGTTGACGAAAGAGCCCGATAAATTCCACAGATGGACGTTTCCATCGATAATTATTCGAGAAATTGGTCGGAAGAAAATTTGGGCCGAGCGTCGCCGGGACACGTTCGTTTTTTCCCGCGGGAGACAACAATTCAGCATTTTTCATTTCACGAACGGATATCCACTTAATTTCCCTCTCGCCGATGCTCCGCCGTTCGGGAGCTCTGGAATTCTTTCGCTTCCCGTTAATTAAAAGATTCTCCCCTCTCGAGTGTCTCCGCGAAAATTTATCGTTAATTAAGTCCAACTTCCGTGTACGCGTATACATCACGGATATACGCGCGCGCGCGCGCGCGCGCCCAAGTCCGGTGGAAAAATCACTCTCGATAAATCCAAGATTCGCTCGTTTTTCGTTCCGGCCCGTAATCCCCGGCGTTCGAGCGACGCGCCGCGCCGAAAATTCCAACGAGACGAACGGGGAAACTCGGGTCCCGAGAACGGGACAAAACTCTCGACGGCTCGCTCGAAAGGCGGATAAAAAGGTCACGAGTCAATCGAGTCGCTCGATCCCGAACGGCCGAGGCGCGTCGTTCGCTCGAACGCGACGTCGCGCACGTGCGTACAAAAGTACGCGAGCAACGTCATTCGGAAGAAAAGAACGCGCGTCGATATTAATAATCCCGCATAATTGCAATTATCGTTATCGATGACAGCTGCAACAACGGTAATACGTAGTAGTATCGTCACCGGTATTGTTATTACCAACGTTACGGTTACGCGCGACGCGAAAGGCCGTACTCGCAAAAGTTCATTAATTGGATCGTTGATAAACGGACTCGCGCACCGATAAGACCGAATATTAATTAATATCAGGGGTGTACGAGTATACGTCGGTTCGTCGGCGCAGCGATCAAAGGATTCTTTCGGAGTCGTCTCTTTTTCTTCCCGGCCCCGTGCGATCTCTCGTTTTTTTTGTCCTTTTTTTTTCGCGAACGCGTCGGCGAAAGTTTGTTTCTTCTCTCGGTGCCTTTTTTAATATTTTCTCCTTTTTTCCTCAAAGGGACGACGCGATACCTCGACGAGCGTCTTCCGGTGAGTATACGCTTGACCAACCGCGCGGCAATGTCCCAACCACCGCGGCTCTCTTTCAAAAGGCGCGCCTCGCCCCCTTTTTTTCTTTCTTCGGGAAGACCGGAACGAGGCCCTCCGGCGAATACCGGACTTTTTTCAGCCCTCCTTTCCATTACTCCTCCCCTTATCCCGTTTTCCTTCCCTCTCGTCGCATCTTTGTTTCCTTCTCCGTTGCGAGGCGACCTCGCGGCGTCCTTTTTCCTTCGTCGGTTCTCGAAACGTTGAATGAAAAAAATGTTAAAATTTGGCTCGGTCTCGCGGTGTTTCGCGATACCGCCGTTTCGCCACCGGGCAACGCTCGGCTCGGCCGCGCCGTCCTCGGAGCCTCTCGACGCGATCGCCGCGAGGCTCCGAACGAGAGAGCTCGTCGGGCCGTGTATCTTCGTCGCCCGGCCGCGAGAACAACGCGCCCCCCCCGTTCCGAGTCCCGACGAATCTCGCCGACGCGCGGCCAACGGACAAGGAAGCCGAAATCCCGTAACCCGGTAACCCCGCGATGCACCACCGAGGGCTCCGAGCGCGCTTCCCTCCCTCTCGCTCTCTTTTCGTCGTCGTCGTCCTTCTTTCTCGATCCTGTTCTCTTCGTTGGACAAGAGCGATGATCGAACGTTTGTTTTTACCCCGTCAAAATTAGTCCCGACTCACCGTTCCCGTTGCTCCGTCGCGTCGCGGACGTCGTTGCGACGAGAGGAACGATTGACAAATTTCACACGGATCGGACGAGAATAATCGAGCGATCGGTTAAATTGGGAAGGAACGCGAAATCGTCGGGAAAAGTGAGAGAAACGGAGCGCGAGGACGGGGGGAACGGACACCCGGAAGAAATACAGGGGTCTACCTGATACAATTGAATCAATGGGAAATGCGATCGATTGGCTTTCGACGCGCGGGCGTGTACGTAACCGCGTCGCGTCTCCCTGACGAGCGGAAGCCAAATAAAAAAGAAAAAAAACGGTTTGTTACGCGATCCCGCGGCGTCGGTGCGTCGTGAAAAAAATTCCGGTTTTCTCCATTGGAAAAAAGATCGGGAGGGTGCGAGCGAGAGAGAGAGAGAGAGAGAGAGAGAGAGAGAGGGCGAACGAGCGAGCAGGAGGGAGATCGAGCGAGTGAGACGTCCGCGGGTAAACGAGGCTTCGCCCTAATTCAGAGTAGCGAGATAACGCTCCCGCGGGCGCAAAGTAATTCCACGTTTCGCTGGCCCGGAACGAATATTCCGTCCCCGTTCGTGGCCGTCCGACGAGAGGGAGAGAGAGCGAGACGGAGGCAAAATAAAGAGAAGGAGAGGCACCGAATAAAGGCGGGCGAAGAGTTCGCGTCCTCCTCTCCGGTAACCGAGTTTTCGTTATTCGGTCTCGTTTTTTCGCCTTCTCTCTCTCTCTCTCTCTCTCTCTCTCTCTCTCGGGCTGACTCCCACTTTCGCTGATTATCGTAATAAAAATCTCGTTGTCGCGTAATAAAGTCGGGATCGAGCGGCACGGGGGGCCTCTCCTTCCGCCGGTCGAAATTCTCTTTTGTTCGGGTTCGCTGATGGACGTTTTCTCTTCTCCTTTATTTTTCTTTCGTTTCCTCTCTCTCTCTCGTTCAGAGTCCGCGCGAGCGTTTTCGCTTTCCGTGTGAAAATAAAAAAAAACACGTCGACGATACGAGGACGTTCGGAGGTTTTGTTTTCTCCGCGGTGCGCGCGGTGCGCGCGGTTCGCCTTCGTTTTTTTTTGTGGTTCGATCGGTGCCCCCCTCCCGGCCCTCGCAGCGAAACGCGAAACATTCGCGTATCGACGCACTTTTATCGCCGACATCCTCCACGAACGTACGCGACGAAACTCCCTCTTTCCTCGCTTCGAGTTTCTTTTGTTTCTTTTCCTCGTTTTTTTCACCACCCCTCGTTTTCCGCCTCCGCCTGTTTTCTTTACTTTTTGTTTGTTTATATTTTCCGGCGGCGTTCCTTTTGTATTCGCGGCGTTAAAAATTTGCGGTGGCCGGTTTATCGCTCGGAACACGCGCGCCGCCGTCGCGCGCGTACTCGTCTCGGGGACGAGAACCAGCGCGGGGCTTTCCGAGTACGAACACCGAGTCATAAATTTTCTGGCAAAGTACGCGCCCGTCTATAAAAAAACTTGAACGAGAAAGACCGAACGAACAAGGAAAACCCCTACTTTTTGTTTCCTATTCCCGACAAACACGGACGAGAGAAATACGAATAATAGAGCGTCGATTCGTTGATCGAATAAAACACGAGCGACGTATTTTCGCAAAAAAAATCGATACCGAGCGTCCGAGGTCCGAGGAGCCTCTCGACCAACGAAGGAAACCGTTGTTACTTCGAACAGTCGCGTGCACTTTTTTTGACACGTCGAATTAAAAAATAGATTCGTCGAAACGTAGTTCGCGCGAGTAATAGTTTTAAATACGACGAACGATTCGTTCCAATGATTCGCGCGCGGACGTCGTCTCTGCGAGACTTACTCGTTATTAACGATACACGGCGAACGCGCGTTCCGTGTTCTTTGAAATCAATCGTGACTCTCGATTAATTGTCGAACAATATTATCAATTGGCAATATTATTATCGGTAATCGACGAGTCGGTGAAAAAGCGTTGATTCTTTATCGAATTCTCGCTTGACCTTTTCGCGCCGAAATATATTTAGAAGAGGGTCGAGCGGCGATTGGATCGAAAATCGAAGCTTTCTTCGTAATTGCCGCTCGATCCGTCGTGCTTTCCATCCCCGTTCGGTTTTCCATCCGCCGCGTCGGGCTCGGAAAAATCCGTCGATAAAAGACGAGAGAGTCAAAATTCCGATGGATCCGGAGTCGCGCGATAGACGTCGAAGAGGCGAAGAGAGCGTATTTATCCGAGGGGCTCCGCGAGAGAGCGAGAGAGGGGAGGGGAACGGTCGTATCGTCGCGAGTCCCAATTTCAGAAGGGCACTTGGAATAATTCGACGGAGGAGATTTTCTCCGAGCTTTTCGCGGCTTCGGTACCGCCGCTGCGATGGCTCGTTTGTATACGCGTGTACGTGTAAGAGTACGCCTGTACGGAGCGCGGCTTCGCGGAGCTCCTTTTATCCCGCGCGACGAGCCGAGGGCTACGGACGGAGGGAGGGAGAATCGGAGCGACGGAAAATATTCGGAGGAACGTTGAGCCGGTCCGGTTGCCGACCGGAGATCGTTGCTGCGCCGCGTTGCGCGAGGTTTGCGTCTCCGCGTATGGGATTTAACGGGTTCGATCGAGGAGAAGCGAACAACCCGGAAATTCTTTCGATCGTTTCGTCCGTTCGGTCGTGTCGCCCCTTTTCGTCGAGACGAGAAAGGCCCGCGTACCAATTTTCCAATTATTCCGGTCGCGTCGGTTCGGCCGATTTTCGCACGAGCACGAACGACCTCGAGCTCGGCGGAGCTTTTTTTTCCTGGCGACTCGTAATTACGGCTCGACCGTGTCGCGATCCGACCATCGAAAAAAAAAAAAATATATATATAGTTACTCGAAATTAGCGTTTTCAAGTACGAGCTTTTCCGCGTCCCGTCAAGGGCGACGAGGGAGAGGAAGCTCGGATCTTTTTATCGTTCGACGCGCGCTTCCTCGGGTCGAGAGGCTCGTTTACCAATTTTTCGTTTTCATTCCGGTAGCCCGTTCGGTGTTTACGAAAGTACGAACCGCGTTGAAGCTTGAGCTTTTCTTCGTCGCGAAAATCACGCCCGGGGGCTTCTCGGAAGGTCGGGGAATTCGCGAACGCGGCCCGCGAACGCCGCGGAGTACTCTTTCGTGTCTCGGTGATCTCCCAAATGCCCGAATAATAAAGAAATCGCGAGGGTCGAGGCGTTTCGGCTCTTCGAGGAGAACCGACCCCTCCGTCGCTTTCACGACTGTTTCGCCGTGGCTTTTGTTCCTCGCGTTCTCGGTCCCTTTCTCCCCCCTCCCCCGTCGATGCCTTTTTTTTGCGATACGTGTCCAACGTCGCGGGGAAACGCGCGCGAAAAAAAAGAAACGAGTTCGAGGGGCGACGCAACGGGGAAAAAGGTAAAGAGTCGAGAGCGTTTCGGTGCGCGAAGCACCGAATCGTGCTGAGAAAAGCAACGCGGTCGCGGAATCCCAAAGGGGAGAGGGCAAAAAAAGCGCGTCCCGTACCTTTATCCTTCTCTCTCTCTCTCTCTCTCTCTTTCCTCCCGTATTGTTTCTCCTCTCGACTCTTTCCGGCCCGGACTCTCGGGCGCCTTTTATTTTCGAGAACGAACGAGGATGAGAAGAAAACTGAGAGATCGTGTACCGCGAGGGCGGCGGGAGGGGGCTGTGCTTTCCCCCGTGTTTGGATCTTCTGGATTTCCTTCTCTCTCTCCGTCTCGCTCCGGTCCGCTCTCCTCTCTATATTTCTGTATCGCGCGCCGAATCTAAGCGAGTAAAGTTTCCATCCCCCGTAGAGCTCGGAGCGGGACGAAACAACGGGCCGGAGCGAGCGAGCGAGCGAGAGAGAGAGAGAGAGAAAAAGAGAGGCTCTCGAAACTCGAAACTTTCTTACAAAATTTACCGCTTCCATAATGTATAGGGTTTTCCGAGTACTAGGCAACTTCTATCGTTGCTCGCTGTATTACAATTTATTAACGAGAGAAAACTGTGCGAGTACCAAGCGCGGACGTTTCGTATCCTCTTTGCCGCAATAATAACGCAACTGCGATTCTCTCGTGTTGTTTGTTTTATTATTATTATTATTATTATTGTTGTTGTCGTTGTTGTCGCAACGATACAAAATTAACGACGACCCCCCTGGCGACGGTATTAATATTAGATAATAACAGTAATAGTCGGAAGAACCTCGAATCGAAACGACTCGGGCCTCTTTTTTCCGTCTGACGAAAAAATGACCAAAGTGGTTTGGGTTTTTTCAATCGCGTTCCCTTGTATCGCCATCGAGAGAGAGATTTTTGTCCCGCTGCTGATACTCGAGTCGAGAAACGATCAAAATTTGCCAGCCGCTCGTTAGTCGACGTTTCGACGGATTCTATAAAAATTGTGGAAATTGATCGTTTCGATCTCGCGAAGCGCGTTCGATGCTCGGGGCCCCGTCTCTGATTCGCCAAGCGCGAGAGGACGCCGCTTCGACGAATCGATCGCGAGTTCGTTGATCGGTTTACCTTCGGTGCACATGAACAATATCGCGGCAATGGAGAGCCTCGCTTGCCATCTCAGAGCCATCTCCGTGGCTATTTTTTCCGTCGTACTCGTCTCGTCTCGTTGTCCTCCTCGATCGGTCTCACCGATCGGTCGATCCGCGTCGCGCGATGTTCCCTCGTGATTTTTGTTCGTTTCTCCTTCTAGTGCTTTCGAACGTTTTCACGGGTATCGATTCTTCGCGGTTCACCGCGGCACTTCCGGTCACCACTTTGCCACGCTTTCCTCATGTTTCACCGGAGCGCGAACGACGCTCGGATCGTCGCTCTCTCTTTTTCAAAATTATAACGACACTTTGACGAATAGTCGCGGGTCACGCGAGGACGCTCCTGGGTATCCGGCGAGGGTTCGACGTTTCGACAGCGGTCGAACGATCGTTCGGGAGAAAAAAAAAGGAAAATGAAAAATCCCGGCTCGGAACGCGAAACGGACAGAGCCGATTTCCGGTAGCGGGAGCGAAGAATCGGTAGGTTTCGCCGCGAGAGAGCGAGATTCGACGGTTCTCGATCAAAGGGGATAATTCGGGCGAGGACGACGCCGCGCGGCAGTTCCGAAGGGAGTTTCAAACTTTCCGGGGTAACGTTTTCGTGGGTTTTTCACCCCTGGAGGATTCGGCCGGTGGATCTTCCGCGCGGTCTCGAGCACGCGTCGTCGAGGCGCGCTCTTTCGCGCGGACTTTCGCCGGAGTTAAAATTCACGAGGGACGAGGAGGCGGTTTCGAGTTTCCCGGTTGGCGGTATCTCCGTCGCTCGAGGACGCTCGGAACGACTCCTCGAAGGCTCGTCCGAGTTTGATCGGCGCGCCTCGCGAGCGCTCTTCGGAGCTTTACCAATTTTAATCGTCGTCCCGCCGAGAGCCCCGTCGCTTTTCCCACGGTCCCGTCGTTGCAACGATTTTATCGCGTTACCTCCGACGCGCGCCGGCCCTCGAACTCGTCCGGATCCTGATCTTTGAAAATCTCCGGCGAATCTCCGGCGAATCGCCGCCGTTGCGACTCGAAACGTATCCTCTCGAAGCGTACGGGCCCGAACGAGCGACGACGGCGAGGGGTCCGCGATCCTCCCGAGAGCGGAACGATCGTTTCGAGGCGATGGAAGGAACGCGAGTGTCGCGAGGTTGCAACGATTTACAGGGCCGGCGGTAGCGCGACCGTTAACACCGAGACGAGAGCACCGGACGGACCGCGCGCGCAGCGACGCACCGACGGAGACACGCGCGAGTTCCTCCGAGATTCGTCGTCCGTTGCCCGAGAGCAACTTTGTTGTTTCCTTTCGAGGTTCGATCGAGTCGCGTCGATCGAGCGTTCTCGAGTCTCGACTCGATCTTCCGATCGAACCGCCGATCCTGCCGTTTCGTTCGACGAAGAATCGAACGCTCGAAACCCGATCGCTCGATCGATCGAACCCTCGAAACGACGAATTCGGTCGCGCGACGCGGTTCTTCCCTCGCGCGTCGATTCAACGTCCTCGCCCGCTCGTTTTTTCAATCGCGTCGATTCTCATTTTCGGAGTCTCGATCGCGCGTCTCTATTTTTTCTCCGAGCGTACGTTCGGTGCGATCGATCCGTCGATCCTCGTCGCCTTTTCCCCGCTTCTCCGATTCTCCGGCTTCGCGCCTCTCTCGATCCTCGACGCGATACCTCTGATTATTTTATTTCGCGGATCGATTCGACGCAATTGCACGCTCGAATTCGCGAATTCGCCAAGTCGTTTTCGTACACTCGAGCCGCGTTTCGCCCCGACTCTTTCACCGTTTTTTCGATAATCGATCGGACGTCTCGGTTGCTTCGTCCCGAGCCTGAATTCGAGGCGATCGAATTCGCTCGAATCCGAGCGGCGCTACCCTCGCCCTCTCTCGACGATGATCGATCGAACGTCTCGGTAAGGTTCGCGTCGCGAATGAAAATTCGCCACGATCGACCGACTCTTTTCAACGATCGGTCGTTATTCGCGAGCACTCGACACCACTGAATTTAGTTTTTGGAGGCTCCGAGTCGATCGGAGAGGAGGCCGCCCGACGCGCGCTCGGCCGTGCCGTCGTCGATCGAAAAGGTCCTCGGCGAGTTATCGGGTTCGGCGCTCGAGGGTCGAGACTCCCGAGGCGAAACGAGCGGCCCGGAAAGTCGCGGCGACCGCCCGAAGGCTCGGCGAACGCGAGACAGCGGGGCGCGTGACCCGGCGTGCGAAAACCAGCCCTCGCTCTCGCGTCGCGATTCGCCTCATCGGCGATCGGTCCGGCGCTCCTGATTTTTCATCGATCGGCTCGTCGTCGGCTCGGTCTCCTCGTTCCCCGGCAATTTTCAAGCCCGATCCGTTTTTTCGACACTCGGCGAGTTTGGGTTCGTTCGGCTCTCCTCGTCGTTGTTTATTTTTGTTTCGTTTCGCGGCGCGACTCGTTCTCGATTGGATCGGAAGGGTCGAGGCGGGTGGATCGCGCGAGCGCGCGCGTGTCCGCGCGTACGCGCGTCCGTGCGTGAGCGCGCGCGCGTGTGCGTGCGTGCGTGCGCGTTCGTGCGCGCGCGAGCGAGACGAAGCGGCCGAGGGAGAAACGCGGACGCACGGAACGTCTCGACACCGCGGTGGATTCACCCCGACTGGGGAGATTCCCGTACGTGGGAGCATGCGCGCTTGACTCGCGCATCACCGAACGCTCTCGGCACCCCCGTTTCCCTCGGTGCGCGCGCGACCCTTCCTCGTTCCCCACCCTCCCGCCCCCGAACCTCCCCGACCGAGGGAGGACGCTCGTCGAGGGGCTGCTGCGGGCTTCCCGGGGCTTCTTTTTCAGGGGAATCTTTTTTCAGGGCTGCTCTTGTTCAGGGCTCCTCGAGAAACGTTCCGCGCGTAACCTCTCGGAGGACGGACGAACGGAGTTTGAAAAGAGCGGTGAGGCTCGCAACGGCGAGGCGCTCGGAAGGGCCCGGTCTCGGTCCTGTGCGGGTGATACGCGTCCACGCGGTACCTCGCGCGAAACCACCCGACCTACCGCGCACCGCGAACGCGCGCCGAACGGGGAGGAAGCTTCGACTCGGGGGCGACCGTTTCGAGGAAAAGAAAAAAATAAAGAAAAAAAAAAAAAAAAAAAAAAAAAAAAAAAAAAAAAAAACAATCGACTCGCCGTGAATATCCGTTTTTCCCTTAGCCATTTTTTTCTTTTTTGATCCACCCTCTCACCGGAGGATCGCGACAACGATCGGTGCGGCTGGTCCTTTTCCCGTTTCGATATGTCCGGTTTTCAAGGGAACGATAAAAAACGGGAGAGAGAGAGAGAGAGAGCGATATCCGGGCGTTCCTTTATTTTTTTTTTCGTTTTCCTTGTTCAGCTTCGGGGGTAGATTCGAGGGAAAATCCTCTTCCCGGTGCGTTTGGAAGCTCGACGGGGGGAGGGGGAGGCGAGCGCTCGTTCGGACGCTCCTGGCGTTTTTGTATTAATTAATATTTTCCATCCGGTGAAACGTTCGATCGTGGTTAATCTTTTTCGATATTTATTTCCGTTTGGGCACGATACGAGAAAAGAGGGGCGGGCGGGGACGAACGAACGGCATTTTTTTGTCACGCGTCGCTCCGCCTCCCAACGCTTCGAATTGACTCCGTATTTGTTGTTTTTTTGTCGTCGTATCGTATTTTTTTCGTCTTCCGCGATATTGCGGGAAAAGTGAGTTCGCGATATTACCGCGAGGGGAATTTCGGATCCCGGAATCCTCGCGGACGCGCTCCTCGCGGAGGGAAAAGATCGCGAGCGAGCGCCGAGAAAGGACGGGATTTCGTCAGCCCCCGCGTACCCTGTCGCGCTGAAACGACGGGAATTTGAACGGCAAGAATTTTAACCGCGCCACGGGGTAGCGGAATTGCTCACGGTGCGCAGCTCGAAATTGAACGTTTTTTTTTTTCGTCGAAACGGCGCAGCCCGGTGAATCCGGAGTACGCTTTGTTTCGTCGTGTACGTTCGACCGTCTCGAGGAAAAAATGTCAGTCCTTCGAAGAATTTGCTTCTACTTTATCGTCTTCCCCGTGGGCATATTTATCATTTATTTTTATTCTGTACCTTCGTCAGCGATATTTCATATTTATTCGTCGCTTCGCGGTCGATCCCGTGAAAATTCATCGTCGTTATTATCGATAATTTATTTTTATTTGCAATCGCTTCGCAGTCTATTTTGGATCATCGCGCGTTTCGCGTACGATTATATTCGAGCCGGTGTAAAAATAACGAGTCAAAGGAGATACACGAAAGGCGAGAACGCGTTTCCGGCTCGATTAATTTTTAATGAAATCTCTTTCTCATTTCCGTTCTGTTTTCACTTGTCGTTTCCGTTGGCCGGAAGTAGACCGGACGGCGCGACGAGAGACAAAACGGCCAGAAGTAAAATAGCGTGACGATGCTTCGGCGGCTCGGTGTTTGCACGCGAAAACGCGAATACCGCGTTAGCGTGTGCGATACATCGGCTCTTTTGCGGAAGCGTCGACTCGATCGCCCCGCCCGATAAATCCCGCGTGGAAAATAATCGAGCGCCGAAAAAAAACAAATCGTCGAGCAAAATAAATAAATAATAGATTCGCGTCTCTGAATTAATCAACGGAGATTACGGCCAAGTTTCGTTTTGTTTTGCGTACACGGAACGAATACCGGGAGTAAAAAAAATATTTTTGCACAAAAGAAAGGAGGCACGGGGGACGAAACATCGAAGCGTCGCGTACCGAATTTACGAGCGTTTGCGATACGTCGGCAACGCGGCCGATCGAACGAGGGTGTCAACCGCGCCTCGTAAAAACACCTCGAAGGTGCGACATTTTCTACGTTAAATCAGCCGCTTAACGATTTTTTTCGTGATTATCGAAATGACTTTGCTGAATCAAATCGAATTTAAGCGAGGCATCTTTGACAATGATACGCGTTGTTTCTTCAATCGTTATTATTATCGCGTAATTATCAAAGCGTCGTTGGAAGGAGAGAGGGAGAGGGAGACCGCGGAAGCGGACGTCGCGATCGCTCGGTCGACGGAAATGGACCGGTGGTGGCTTTGGATAACTCCGTGGTAACGAAGCGAGGACGACGCGGCGGGCTCGAGGAAGGCGAGGGGGATCCCGAGTGTAAGAAAGCGCGCGGGGCCGAGGGCAAAGGGACCACCGTCGTGAGAAAAAACTGCCGAAGAGGATTCCTCGGAAGGGAGATTAGATTCGGTTGAGCGCGATAGGAACGGATTTGGCAGGAGATGCGAGAAGTCGGACGTTGGCGCGACGGAAAGGAGGAGCGACACCCGCGTTTCGACACCCGCGTCTGAGCTTACCGTTACTTTAAACCACTCTCGAAGCAATTGTTCCTCGGGATTTCGAAAATCATTTTTCGTCGACCGGTATTTTTAAGTGGACCGTGTTTTTGTAAAAAATAGCGCGCGCCGTTTTTCGTTACACGAGGCTTTTTTCCTTTTTTCTTTTCGTACCGACTCTCGTCCATGAATTATCTTCGGTGGTTAAACATTATCGACGATCGATTGAACAAAAGTCCGTTAAATAAAAAAATGACACGATCAAACGTTGCGCGAAAAATTAATATCCGCGAAACGGATCTTCAATCGTTCATCGTGGACGGTAGTTCGTATTCTTTTTCAATAAAAATATCGAAAACACGTATCACTTGTCGTTGATGTTTGACAGATCGGGGGCAAAGAGACATCAGAACGCATCGATCGTCGATCGTTGAGGGAAAGTCGGACTTCCGGATATCGGGAAATGCTTTTTTACTTTTGTACCTCGCCGAGTAATTAAAAAATAGGGCGCGAATGAAAAAAGCGGGGAAAAGTCGCTCGGTCGAGTAAAGCTAGGATTCGGGATGGACAAGCGCGAGCGCGCGTGAGTTTGTAAAGAAGGAGAGAAGCACGGCTACCGATAAATAATGTTTCGCGCGACGGTTCGCGCCTTCGCGGATACGAGCGTTCATCGGAGGGTCGGTCGGCCTTCGAGGGGCTGAGGAACGAGGGCGCGGGTGCGCGGTCACGGGACTCGAGGCTCGCGGAGATAACGAGCCCGAACGGGGGTACGGGCCAGGCCCTCGAACAACGCCTCTGCTTCGTCGGACGGAAGAGCGGACGAAGAGAGAGCGAAAAGAAACGAGTCTCGATCGGATCGTTGCGTCCGTCGACGAGAGGGGAGAGCGGACGAAAAGAGAGAATCGAAGGTCGGTCGGTCGGTGCCTCCCGACCTCAGCGAGAGCCACTCGCGTCCCTCGCCGAGGAAAATATTCGCGACTCGAGACAAACGGAATTTTCACTCGGAGTTTCAACGAATGTTGCGAGCGGTCTTCCCTTTTAACCGAAACAAGCTCACCGCGATTCCCCCGGAGCCCTCGAATCTCCGGATACGCTCGACGTTCCCTCGGAAGCTCTTTTATAATCGGTAGGATCTCCAGGCTTGCCCGGATCTTAGAATCGAGGATTCGTGCTCCTCCAACGAGGCCCGAAAGCGAGCTTCCCGTCGAAAGTGTCGAGTCTCGGGAATAGTCTCGGAGCGCTCGTCGAAACGAAAAAAAGCGAGAAGCGAGAAGCCAAGAGGGGTGTTTCCCTTGAAAATAGACGCTCGATGTTGGAAGTTGATACTCGACGAGGGTGCGTCGACGCGACGACGGACGGACCCTCGTCGGGGTTCGGTAGGAGAGGACGGGGCGCGACGAACCGGGCGCATATTTGCCGCGCGCGTATAACCGGAAAGTGCCAACTGTAATGCCAATTAGTTCGGCCGGGAATACATTATGGAAATTTCTCGGCTGTACGGGGAGTGAAGAGGACCGCGCGTTGACGCGGTGCTCTTGACGCGCGCGCGCGCGCGCACGGACGCGCCCGGACTCGCACTCTCGTTTGTTCGAGCCAGTGACGAGGCCGCTCGATACAACGAAAATTCCATAAATTTTCATGGTCCGCCGACGGATGAACTCTTGGCGAGCACGTGGCTGATAATTGGAGTATCAGGCGCGACGATGGGGCGACAAGCGGGCCAGGCCACCCGGAGTGGCGCGAGTGCTCGGTGGCGAGAGAGCTTTTGAGTTACGTGACAGGGGGCCGTACGAGTCCACCGGTATAATGGAACGGCGATAAGCGCGCGTCCGCGCACCCTCGTGTACGCGTCGCTGTGTCCATCCGTGTCCACCTATTTCGCCGCGTCCTCGCGAATTTGGCTTCTCGCGTTTTAGCCTCCACCCCTGAGTCGAGCCCTCTCGCGATACATCCGGCAACGTTGCGGCTACGTTTTCGCCTCCCTCGAGTCAACCGAGGGCCCGTTTTCCGAGCCGGGGAAACGAGTATCCGGGACAAAAACGAGCGAGTCGAAAAATGAGACCGCTCGGGTGGCTCCGGTAGTTCCGGGGGACGAACGCCCAGACGAGAGGCGAAGGGAAACGCGGAGGCAAAGGTAGAGGAGAGAGCGTCGCGCATGAGGTACGAACGAGAGAGAGAGAGAGAGGGTGGTCGCTGGGCTTCAGCGCTGGGTAGGAGGGCTCGCCGAGACTCGGGCTAATTGAGAGAAACGCTCGGACGGGAAGGCTCGCGAAATCGTTGGGAATTCCCAGCCTCGAGTTAACCGTCAAAGGACTCAACCGAGATAATAAGATACGAGGGATGCGAGAATTGGCGCGGCGAGCTCGCGCTTACCGCTCGGACGGAGCGCGGGAAACCTCGCGACCGCTGACTCGTCCACCCCCTTTTCCTCCTCTCCTCGTCCCACGGATACGTCTCGCTCTCTTCGACCTTCCTCTCGAGCGTCGTTGCTTCCTCTGAAATCGGAGGGTGAAAAGGGAGGTGTCGGCTCCCGTGGACCTTGTCGGGATAACATCCGTTATCTCCCCCTCGAACTTGCAGCGATCTCTGTTGGATAATCTTTCGTCGTTGGCAGCCTTGCGCTCCGCTCGTCCGATACCCCCGACTCGCCTCCCGCGTTTTCGGATATTCGAAGGCCACCGAATTTTTTTTAACGACGCCTCCGCGTTCGGCAACGTCGCGTTCAAGAATCGTTTCTGAAGCGTCGCGTTTCCAAACGCCGTATTTATCCGTCCCGTAGCGGAAAACGTTCCGTTGCCGTTTCGTAGTCGGAAAAATTCGTCCTCGCTCCGTTCGATCCGTACGTTTCGCGTCCAATCGTACCAAGTACCGATGAACCAACGTTTTCTCCGAATTACCGAATCCAGCGGAAACAGGCGTTCGAATTTTACGAAACGATGCTTTCCGGTCCGAGTGAGACACGAGTGAAACAAATCGTTCACCAAAATTTAACGAACTCGCGATCGATATATTTTTGGGAGGATTCAAGGAGGTATTCAAGACGGAGGTTGCCCCCTCCCGGCTGCGCCAATGGCCAGAAGCACGGACCTTCGCGGTCTCGAGTAACACGGTTCTCGGTTCTAGACTCACCGGCCAAAACTCCTCTTCGTCTCTGCCGGATTTCCCTCCGAGCGATAAAGGTAAACAGCCGTACCTATAGCCGGTGAAGCTGGTTCGAGGATAGGACCGGTCTGTCGCGCGTGGTGTGTCGCGTTACTCGGGTAGGTAGGTGTGTACGGGCGTACGAGCGAACGACGGGTCCGCTTGGAACAGCGAAACTTCAACGGAGACATCGCTCTCGGGCCAAACGCCGTTCGAGCGATCTCGAAACCAGCCTCGAGTAAAGTGCATCCGCGTCAGCGGCTCGAGGATACTCCGGACAGGGATCGTCAAAGTTTTCGGACACCTCCGCGATAACGCAAAGCCAATCGTTTCGTCCGTGTTTCCGGTTACATTCCTCCGAATCGATGCAACTCTGTTGCTTACTTTTCCCCGGAGTAAGCGTCTACTGTGAAGGAGCCGTGAATTATACGCGCGGAGAGCAGTCGCCGAAGGACCTTTGACCGCTGAGAACCGGCCAGAAAACGACGACGGTTTCTTTTCTACGCGTTTCAGGAGTTTCGCGCGTTGTTGAATAACCAACAACGGCACCAATCCTGACCTCAATAGTTGGGGTTTATTGCCTTTTTTTCGGGTTGGCTTCGATGTCCGTTCGGTCGACCGTACGCCGAACGAAACGCCAGGTTCGGACCGCCGGCTGATCCTTTTCGTTCGCAAACGGGCCAGTCTCGGGTCGTCAACGCGGTTTTTCGCCGCATACGTTTTCGAGTTGGCTGCGTCGTTCGCGCGGTTGACGGGAGGAAGAGGAGGAGGAGGACGAGTCGTTCGGGGGTCTGAACAAAGTTGCAGCCGAGGCAGGATCAAACGGTGGTTCCGGCATAAGCGGGAGAAGTAGTTTCAGGCCTGGGGCGTTCGTCCATAACCGAGCAGCCGGAGGGCGCGGAGAAACGCGCATCGACTCGGCGGCCGCGGCTGCGGGAAGAGCAGCGGTCCGGAGCGGACTCCAGCCTCCTCTTCTCGGCCAGGCTCGTTGACCAATCAGCGGAGAACTCCGCGGAGTAGTTTGGCCCGATTTCCCATCAGGTTTTCCCTCGTGCTCCTCTTCTTCCTCACGTACGGATAGAGAGGACGCGCGACTCGGTCGAGTACGTTTCGTGCGTAAACTCGAGTCCCTCTCGATCCCCGGTTCTTCGTTCCTACGGACTCTTGGAATACTTTATTCGGGGTTCTAGCGGGCAATGGGTTCGGTGATCGTCACGGGACACACCGGAGGATGACCAGCTTCGGGATCGTTCGCTCGAAGCGGCGAGTTTCGCGTACCGTTCGACGGTTCGCGACGGCGGGGGACGGGGAGGATCGATGCCCCGGAGGGGCTCGTCGAACGAGTTTGACGACGACGCGAGGGGAAAACTCGTAGCGAGGATACTCGACCGCTGCTCCACGATGGATCTCGACGGGGCTTCCCTGCCAAGGTGCGTCATCAATGGTCTCGCTCGCGTACGAACCCCGTGGATCGACGCGCCGCTCTCCGGGGCTTCTCCTCGATCTTTCCTCGAACGGAGACTCCGGCCAATTTTCGATCCGGACTAAATTTCATTTTCCACTGGCGCTGCTTCCCCTTCTTCACCGCCTCGTCTTGGCAGCCGCCACCGGCGCGAGACAAATTCAACGAGGCCCTTTCTATCCTTTTTCTCCGACTCTGCCCACCGACCGGAATACCGGAATAAAACAAGTTACGAGACAACACCTACCGGAAATGGGTCGCTTTCGTCGAAACGATTCGAAACGTATCCGCGTTCGCTCCAATTTCTGGATTTTCGTGTGTCATTCTTACTCGGACGCGTATCATTGTTATCGCGATACTCGACGTTCCTCCTTCTCATCGTTGTTGCTATTTTACGATGACTCGTTATTCATTT
Organism: Ophioninae sp. A BG-2022a; assembly: GCA_030523105.1. Lineage (NCBI taxonomy): Eukaryota > Metazoa > Arthropoda > Insecta > Hymenoptera > Ichneumonidae > Ophioninae sp. A BG-2022a. The sequence goes on along the minus strand of JAPYZI010005436.1, from coordinate 3,123 downwards.
TATTTAACGATCGGTACAACGGGTATCGTGACGCGTCATCGCGTCTACCAATATCGATTATTACGAACGTACGATTGGAACGATCATCGGTATCGGGCCGTTGTCCCGAGGTATCACCGTGGCGTGACAAAACGCGTCCGATCTATTATAATGTAATATTTCGCCAGGTTCGTGTTTCCCGCTTGGTTCCTCCGGCAGCGTCCCTTCGATATCTCTCGTTATAAATTCGCCTCGTTCCGATATTCGATGCTTCCGGTAGCTCCGGGAGTATTTCCTCGTTAGCGAATGAAATTATCTTCGGAGCGTCCGCGAGGGTCGTTCGTTCCGCGAAACGGGACGCGCGGAGGGGATACCAGCGACGCCGGAAACAGCGAAAAGCCCGAGTCGACGGGAAGGGCGAGCGAGATACTTCGAAACTCGACGAAAGGACGAACCGGGGCCCGGAAAGGGAACGCTCGGTGCGAGGCAACTTCCACGCGTGTCGCGTCGCGGGGTAAACGCGGCGGGGTCGACGACCTCCTCGGATCAAAGGGTAGCGCTCGGCGGTGTCCCGGCGAGTAATCGGCAACGTTGCCGAGCTCTTTCGGTCTTGGACTCGATCGAAAAGCTCGATCCTCCGAAGCGTCACGGTCGGTAATAGGACGGAATTGGACGAAACTTCATCAGCCGACAAAAATCACAAAGTTCCGGAAAGGCCCGCTCGGCGAGCTCCGTTCGTCCCGCGTGGGAGTACTCGTCGCTCGATTCGAGCCAGCCGCCGAAGGACGGGCTTCGCGTCCTCCGGTAACGGGCTAACGAAGGGGTTGGCGCTCTCGTGACTCGGCCGAGGTTGGCTCGTCATCGGCCAGGAATTCGCTCCTCATTAACGGGAAAGTACGCTCATCCGGGAAGTGTAAATTACGAGTGTCGGAGTTATTCCGGGGCGAGGGTGGATCGAGAGAGAGAGAGAGGCCGAGAGAGACGGAGCGAGAGAGATCGAGGAAGAGTTCCGGAGCGTTCCAAGGAAAAGTTTTATTGGAAAACTATTCGCGTCGCTCGGGGGCACGTTTCCCCCTGCTCGATCATCTCTGGCCAAACCGAAAAACCTCAAATCCACTTGGAATTCGAGGGGTTTCCGTGTGCCGCCGCGATAAAGGGGGCGAGGGGAGGCGAGGCGAGGCGCGCCGAACAATCCTGTACTTTCCATTGTTTCGGCGGGTGTAGTTTGCGCTCGCGAAGCGTCCCCGGTGTTGCGGCCGCGGTATCAGCTACGAAAGAGGGACGGGGCAGGGTTGGATCGGTGACCGAGGAACGAGGCTTCCCGCGGTGTCGTCAAACTCGGATCCGCCGCTAACTTTGACGAACCTCCGACGCGGGGTCGGCCGTTGTCGCTCGGGCGGACGAGTTTGTCTCCGGCGGGCTACGAAAAGACCACGAGTAACGAGGATGTACGTATTATCGCGGCGAAGACCCGCTCCCACCAACGAGGACGTACCCTAACTTTTGTCTCTCGTTTCTACGATCCTTCGTTGCATCCGCTGGTTACGTTCGGTGGCGACGCGGTCGGAGAATTATCGTCGTTGACCCGTGTGGAAAGCTGGAAAGCGAGACCCGGTGTCCTCCGATGAGGAGAGAGGACGAATCCACCTCCTCCCGCGCGAAACGTTAAAGCCGCACCGAGAGATCCCGCGAGGCGACTTCTCACGGTTAACGGGAACGTTACGCGCGAAGCCGTATCCGACGACGCTATCTCCCGGAAACTGTTCGAGCTCTGTTAAATTTTCCAACCCGCTATCCAGAATTCTCGGTGATGGAGGATTTCGCGTTCGCGAATAGACGAGGACGAAGGGTTCGGGAACGCTCCGGAAGCACCTTCGTCGCGCACATCCTCGAATATCTCGCGACGATGTCGTCCGTCTCGAGTTTCGTCAGCGCGAACCCGTACCTGTGTCGCGGCATCTCCGGCCTCCGCGTTCCTCGGGGCGACGTCACCTTCGCGAAACCTCGATGATTCCGTTGCGTTTCGCGATTCCTCCGAGCTTCCGTCGACCGTTTCGTCATCGCGCAACATCGCCGAGTCCCCGCCTTCCTCGGAATCGCCGACCGTTTACGATCTCGTTTCTTTCGTTGGGAAACGTTGAAATTATATGTTTCGATGTATCGTAAATCTTAATTGAAACAAATGTTTCGCGCGCTTGGGTCTTTCGTCCTGTTTTCAATTAAAATAGAGTTGCCGAGTTTGGCAATTAAAATACGTATACGATTCGTTGAAACCAAGGTATATCGGTTCGTTGCTGTAACGCGCGAAACTCGGTCCGTTGGGTTATCGATGAGTGTTTTCCAGGTTTTGTTTGAAGCGTCCTTTATCAGGGAAACCTTAATAAATCTTTCCCTTCCGAGGGACGTTTCGACGAAGCCCCGTGAAGGCTCTTGCTTGTACGAGGGATGCCCTATTAAGGGAATGACGAACAAGCTGGAAACTTTCGACGCGGCTCTTCGTTGCGTCGGTAATGATAATTTTGGAGTTTTGCGCTGCGAGTAACCGTCGACGAATGGCGCGCCTCGCGCGCGAATTGTTTATGTACGTCTGGATTCGTTACGAGCGCAGCGTAGAGAAAAGACGCGCGTAGTTTATTCGAGTTAGAAAAAAAATCTTTTCCAGGTGCACCCACCGAATCTCTGTGGCAGAAAAAGAAGCGCACCCTACGACCTTTTGAAATTTCGTGATTTTTGAGTTTTCGGAAAAGTGGCCGGTGTAGACGAACATTTTTGTTTTGGTTTCAAACTACCGATACGAATCCAACGCCATTATTTAAGTTAGGCAAAAACCTAAAAATACCGATACGAATCCAACGCCATTATTTAAGTTAGGCAAAAACCTTTTCCAAACCGACCAAATGTATCCCCATGGCACAAGAGAAGCTCATCCTACGACCTTTTGAAATTGCGTGATTTTCAAGATTTCGGAAAAGTGGGCTGGGAGGTCGAAAAAATTTTTTTTTCCGTTTTTTTAAGTATTTAAAGGGTGTATTTGATCGGAAATTTTATGCTGATTACGAATATCATAAAATTTTTGTCGGAAGCATGGAACGAAGCAAAGAAAAACGTGTTTTAAGGTGTTTTTTACGATTTTTTCATAGAAAT
>JAPYZI010005435.1:0-10361 GCA_030523105.1 Ophioninae sp. A BG-2022a | reverse complement strand
GACTTGACTTGACTTGACTTGACTTGACTTGACTTGACTTGACTTGACTTGAATTGAATTGAATTGAATTGAATTGAATTGAATTGAATTGAATTGAATTGAATTGAATTGAATTGAAGTGAATCGAATTGAATCGAATTGAATTGAATTGAATCGAGTTGAGTTGAGTTGAATTGAATTGAATTGAATTGAATTAAATCGAATCGAATTGAATCGAATTGAATCGAATTGAATCGAATGTGCCACCGAAAAGGATTGAGGGCTTGAAAGCAGAAAATTTGAAAAGCCGTTTTCGAGATTTTCTAGTACGTAAAGTGGCGGTTGAAATCTAGTTCGAGATAAAAGCGTTTGGTTTCGTTGAGGAGGTGTGTACGTGTCGAAATGGAGATCTCTTACCGGGAGGCATCCCGAGCCACCGTATATATTCCGATCCCATTTCACGATCGTAATACATCGTCCTCGGTGTCTTAATTGACTCTCTAAACTCGCTGGCATGCGCCGAGCGAGAAGATCGTCGTTTCTTGGCCGATCGGGCCACGATTCGATCTTGCTGGTCGGGACAGATGGACCGATCGATAAAACGATATCTCTCCCTCCTCCCCCCCCCCCTCTCTCTCTCTTTCTTTACCTCTCTCTTTCTCTCTCGACATCTTGGGTGACGTTTCTTCGAGGACTATCGATTTTCTCGTTGGGTCGAACGATTTGCCAGGGATCAAGAGTGACGGACAAACGAGGAGGATCGAGGGCTCTCTGACGTTTCCTCCTGTCTGTTCCAAACTCCACTATCTCCCTTCGATCTTGATCTGTATCTCCGATCTCTTTTCGATCATAGCTTCGATCGATCGAAACTGATTTCAAATTCTCCGTACTCCAATTAATTAATTGAATTTCAGTCGAAACGAAACAAAAAAAAATCATTAATTTGTTGTATTGGGCCAATGAAAGGGCTGATTAATTGGACGAAACAATTAACTGACTGGAAGAATATTAAAAATCGCTAACGTTATTGCAGATATTCGTTTCAACGACTGATCAATCGGTGGTCGTTGAAAAAGTCAATGTTTATTGAGTTTTATGTAAAAACATAAAAATTGGTATTTGTTTTTTTTATGGGACAGTTGGAATAATTGTTTATTGACAAAACCTCAGTGAACCGTAAAAAGCTGTGGAAATAAATTTCTTCGAGTTTTTATTCAATTATTTTGAATTGAATACGTATTAATTAATTGAATTAGGATTGGTTTACTGAATTGAAATTGGTTTTGAATTAATCCAATTAATTGATTGAATTATAATTGGGTTTGAATCAATCCAAATAATTAATTGAATTAGCATCGGTTTTGAAATAATTCAATTGCTTGATTGAATTAGAATTACTTTCGGATTAACTAATACTAGATTGTTTTAGAGCTTTGAATTAGTATTAGTTAATTTAATTACTATTATATTTAATTGAATTTTACTTCAATTCAATTAATTGAATTAAGTAAAATTCGTCGAGTTATCAACTGAATGACTTTTAGTTGAATTAGTTTTAATTGAATTCGTATTACGTAATTGAATTATAAATAGTTATGAATTAATTCAATTAATTAATTGAATCAAAATTAGTTCTGATTTTATTCAATTGCCTAATCGAATTGCAATTAATTTCCATTGAATTTTACTTCAATTCACTTTATTGAATTAAGTAAAATTCGTCGAGTTATCAACTGAATGACTTTTAGCTGAATTAGTTTCAATTGAATTCGTATTACGTAATTGAATTATAAATAGTTGTCAACTAATTGAATTAATTAATTGAATCAGAATTAGTTTCGGAATAATTCAGTTACCTAATCGAATTACAATTAATTTCCATTGAATTTCACTTCAATTAAATTAATTGAATTACTATTCAAACCCAAACAAAATTTCGAAAATGAATTCGTGTTTTTTAAATGGAGATGAAACAATAATAAAAAAGGTAATAAGAAATGTATCATCGATAAGGTACTCGGTGATGGTAAAAAAAAAATGGATAGAAAAATAAAAACAAAAAATTGAATTATTTTTTAAATATATTTTTCAAAAAATTGTCTAAGAGAGAAAGAGAAAGAGAGGGAGGGGGAAAGAGGGAGAGAGACGAGGTACCGATTGTCCGTCAACGGCAGGCGCGGGTGCGGCCTCGTGAACGATGAGACGTTAACTTATTTACGACGTCTAACACGACATAACACGGCTGTCCTGCGGGCGCGTGCAACCCCCAACAACGCGGACCCGTGTAAGACGCGTTGTTCGCCCGGTCGTTCTTGCCTCCCCGGAGACGAGGATCGAGAGAGTCCCGAGCAGCCTCGCGGCTTCTACGTGTCCGTTACAATCCTATCCTACGATTGCAATTATCTTCCATCTGCGATTCAAGGACTCATTTACTAGACTAATTGAACAGGCAAATTTCTGCTGGTTGAAAAATCTGCCGTTTAATAAATAAACAAAAAAAATACGAAAATCGATGAAAAAATGAATAAATTAATAAATAAATAAGTAAATAAACAAATAAAGAAATGAATAAATGAATGAATGAATGAATGAATGAATGAATGAATGAATGAATGAATGAATAAATAAATGAATGAATGAATGAATAAATGAATGAATAAATGGATGGATGAATGGATGAATGAATGAATGAATAAATAAATGAATGAATAAATGAATGAATGAATGAATGAATGAATGAACGAACGAACGAACGAATGAATGAATGAATGAATGAATGAATGGATGAATGGATGGATGGATGGATGGATGAATGGATGGATGAATCAATGAATGAATGAATGAATGAATGAATAAATTAATAAATGAATGAATGAATGAATGAATGAATGAATGAATGAATGAATGAATGAATGAATGAATGAATAAATGAATAAATGAATGAATGAATAAATGAATAAATGAATTAATGAATAAATGAATGAATAAATAAATAAACAAATAATTTAATTAATTAAGTGATTTACTAAGAGTTCAACTTAAAATGTTAAAAATTAGTCTAACATGAAAAATCAACCCCACCATTCAAACAACATTTATGAAGGCCATTATAACCGGAAGTTTGAAATCTATATAACGTTCATTTCCCCTAGCTCCTTTGTTGAATTGCATCTTTCGTGAAAGACGCGTAAAGAGGGAAGAGAACTCGTCGCGAAATTCCTCGCGCGTTTCTTTTCACGAGGAGACAAAAAACCAGGCCCTCGTCCGCATTCGGAGACTCCGGAAGTCGCTCAGCGCGCGCGCGCGCAATTTCGTCTGCTTATCGTCGACCCCCGGAAAGATATGACACACACGTGCATCTCACTCGACTTCTCCGACGCGCTTCGCTCGTCCTCTTACTCCATCGTTAAACTAATTCCAAGTATCAATAATCCCCTCAAAATTGACTAGTTCGATCGATTTTTTTATTATTTTTTGCACGAGTATTTTTTTTAAATTTTACAATTTTTTTAAAATTAATATTTAAATAAATAAAGGGCTTGTTAAACTTTTTAAAAAATTACGCGATAATATCAATTATTTGTCGCTCGGAATAAATATATTTTTATTTAATTTTTTATCATTCCATGAACATCAATTGTTTAACAAAATAATTGTTTTTAATGTGAAAAAATTGAATTAATTAAATAATGAAATAACGAATTTAAATAAATTAAATATGAATTTAATTCAATTTAGTAATTCGAGTAAGGAAAGCCAATTATCATATTTATTTTCTTTCAATTTATCAATTTTTTCATTATTTTATCATTCTATTCACTCACACTATTTAACACAATTACAACATTCAAATTATACAATAATATTGAATCTTCAAATAACTAAAACAAAATAAAATCAAATTGAATTCATTTAAACTGAATTTCAAATTTCATTTAATTTCATTCCACAAAATCACACTTCATTAATACAAATAAAATTAATGAAAAAATCAAATTATACTGAATTCAATTACTAAAAAAATGTAATAACAAAATTCATCTTTCAAAACCAAAAAAAAAAAAAATTTATTTTTTTTCCCTCAAATGAAAAACAATAAAAAAATAAATAAATAAATAATCGTAGTCGCCCGAACCCACGTGTTTCCTTTCTCAGGATTGTTTTTACATGTGCTCGTGTACGCGTACTCACTCATACACGTGTAGCACCACAAAAAAAAAACAAATTAAAAAAAAAAAAACAAAAAAATATTTAAAAAAAAAAACAAAAAAAAATTCTTGTCTCGCACCGTTTCTCCCTGACCCTGTCAAAATTTCGCGAGCTTCCAAGCCCAACGTATTTATTTATTACCGTCTGGTGGATGAAGCTGCATACCCACACTCGCCTATCTCTCTCTCTCTCTCTCTCTCTCTCTCTCTCTCTCTCTCTCTCTCTCTCTCTCTCTCTCGTCCTTTTTCCATGGAACGACGTCTGACGTGAACGCCTCCGCGTTGCATTTGGAGTGTATAATAACCGGGGGCGCGGACCAGACAAGTCTGCCAGCTTTTCTTGATACCGATATATCCCAATTATATATATATATATAAATATGTATATAAGAACGAATACGAGAATTTCATACACGATTCACGGATGAATCCAACGAAATTTTGATTCTATAATAATTTCTTCACGCATGTAGAACGAGAACGAGAAATTATTATAGAATCAGAATTTCGAATTATTGTGTGTGTGTGTGTGTGTGTGTGTGAGTGTGTGAGTGTGTGTTCGAAAGACTGGCGAGGTTATAACGGTACGACATGTCCTTCTTCGAGTGTGCAAACGGTTGAACTGATATTATAAAAGGTGGAGGAAAACTGAGAGGGAGGGGGGAGAGGTTGGACGTTCAAGGAGTGAGGGGAGGGGATGAGAATTAAAAGGGAGAAGAAATAGGAGGGAAGGGATTTTCTACGAATACGATAAATAATGGAAAAATCTGGCACTCGTAACCCAAACAAACGCGGAAAAAAATCAAAGATTTACTAACTCAAACAAAAAAACTAAGGGAATAATAACCCAAACAAAAAAATGTAAAGAAACATTAATCAAAAAAAAAATCTCAAGGAACACGAACCCGAACGAAAACAAACCTAAACAAACAGTAACCTGCACAAAAACAAACTTAAGTTTGTTTTTGTTTCAAGGTTGTTTTTGTTTTCAGGTTGTTTTTGTTTTAAGGTTGTTTTTGTTTTAAGGTTGTTTTTGAAAACAAACTTAAGTTTGTTTTTGTTTTAAGGTTGTTTGTGAAAACAAACTTAAGTTTGTTTTTGTTTTAAGGTTGTTTTTGAAAACAAACGTAAGTTTGTTTTTGTTTTAAGGTTGTTTGTGAAAACAAACTTAAGTTTGTTTTTGTTTTAAGGTTGTTTGTGAAAACAAACTTAAGTTTGTTTTTGTTTTAAGGTTGTTTGTGAAAACAAACTGAAGTTTGTTTTTGTTTTAAGGTTGTTTTTGAAAACAAACTTAAGTTTGTTTTTGTTAAGGTTATCGTTTGTTTAGGTTTGTTTTCGTTTGGGTTCGTGTTCCTTGAGATTTTTTTCTTGGGTTAGTGTTTCTGTACACTTGTTGTTTGGGTTAATATATTCCCTTAATTAAAAACAAACTTAACAAAAACAAAAACAAACTTAAGTTTGTTTTTGTTAAGGCTACCGTTTGTTTAGGTTTGTTTGGGGTCGAAAAAAAAAAAAAACTAGAAAACGCTCGAAAATTCACAAGCGAGAAATCCACAAAACGAAGATCCGGACCGAGAGATATCTTAAAAGCTAATCTCGTGGAGAGCGTTTCCAAAATTATCGCCCGGTCCATATTAGCACCAACTCGTCTGTGTCGCGAGATGCGACGAGGCGTCGGTGCTCTAAGTTTGCTCCGGGCGTGTATGAGATACGTATGAGACGTATACATGAATTTCGGAAGGTCCATGCACGATTTTCGGAGACTAACCCCAACATATACCAGGTGTCCCATTTTCATCTTCCACCTAATTTTTTTTTTAATATTTCTTCGGTTCAAATATGCTGTGGAACAAAAGTTATGGGGGTTTCTTAGGGTTATGTTTCATTATGAACATTATGAATTATCGAAACAAAAAATTTCCATGAAATTTTGCTGATTTTCAACTGACAAATTTTTTCGTTACAAAAAAAAGTGTTTCCATTGAAAAAATCATTTGAAAAAATCATACCGGCCATTTTCAAATCGGCATTTTGAATTTTTCATCGATCGATAGATTTTTAATTATTTTTCGAGTATATGAAAAATTGAAAGATTAATGGAGTGTGATTCATAACTGTAAAAAAAGTTATATAGTTACATCAATTAATTCTGGCTCGGAATAAGTATATCGTTATGTAATTTTTTTATTATTTAATTAACGGCAATTATTTGAAAAATATCATTTATATTAAAAAAATGGTTTATAAGTAAAAGAAGCTTAATTAATTGAATAATAAAAAATTGATTAAAACTAATTTAAATGTAAATTAATTTGATGTAATTTAATTAAATTCGATAACTCGAGGAAAGGAAGTAAAGTTTCTTATTTATATATTTTTTAATTTAACAATTTTACAATATTATAGATCATCCTTCTTCAATAATTTGGAGTTTAGATCGCCAAAATAGTTTTATAATATCATTAATAATTTTTCTCCAATATTTATTTTTGTTTTTCTTCAATATTTTCAATTTCGGATCGCCCAAATACTTTTACAATTTTATTAATATATTTTCTCCAATATTTATTTTTCTTTTTCTTCAATAATTTGAATTTTGGATCGCTCAAATACTTTTACAATTTCATTAATAATTTTTCTCCAATATGTATTTTTATTTTTCTTCAATAATTTGAATTTCGGGTCAACCAAATACTTTTACAATATTATTAATAATATTGTAAAATTATTCCTCCAATATTTATTTTCATTTTTCTCAAATACTTCAAATTTTTTATCAACTAAATACTTCAACAATATTAATAATAATTGTCCTCCAATATCTATTTACATTTTTCTCAAATACTTCAAATTTTTTATCAACTAAATACTTCAACAATATTAATAATAATTGTCCTCCTATATCTATTTACATTATTCTCAAATACTTGAATTTTTTTATCAACTAAATACTTTAACAATATTAATAATAATTGTCCTCCAATATCTATTTACATTTTTCACAAATACTTCAAATTGTTTATCAACTAAATACTTCAACAATATTACCAATAATTTATCTCCAATATTTATTTTTATTTTTCTAAAATATTTTGAATTTCGGATCGCCCGAATCCTCAGTCGATAAAAATCCGGTGTGTTATTGAAACGTTCCACCCGGTACACACACGCACACACATATATATACGTATATTAATTTAATGTCGCAGTGATTACGCAACAAGCGGAGTTTGCCGCATCGCGTAGCCGCCGTAATTCGCCCTCATCCACCATCTCCACTCCTCCATCAACCCCGTTCCTCCATCGCCCTCGCAACCCTCCTCCTCCTCCTCCTCCCCCCCCCTCCTCGTCGACCTCCCGGTCCTCTCGTTCCGTCTCTCGTTGTCTGAGCATCTCGTTCGCGGAGTAATACTCTCCGTCGTCCGGGAATGCAACAACTGCGTGAGATCGCACTTCTCTCGGCTGAACGATCATTATGTCTCGTTGGGTATACGCATGGACACACACGCACCGAGAGACAGATGCTGAGACAGCAAGAGCGAGGGAGAACCGACACGGATGGATCGTTTTATTCGAGAGATGGAAATCAAAATTAAAAATTTACATTTTTGCAACAAACTTTCGTGACAATTATATTAATGAATATTTTCATGAATAAAACGATTTTGTTGTTGTTATTGATATTTCATAAAAAATGTAAATGTCAAATGATTTTTAATAAAAAAACGTTAATGGAAATTCTTTGTATTATTAATTTATGACATTTTTTATTTTGTTGAATTTTATTGTTTTGTTGTTTTTTATTGATATTTAATAACAAATCTAAATGGAAATTGTCTGTATTATTAGATTGTGATATTTTTTAGTTTGTTGAATTTTATTGTTTTTTTATTATTTTATCGAATATTTTCGTGAATAAAACGATTTTGTTGGTGTTATTGATATTTAATAAAAAAAGTAAATGTAAATTCTGTGTATTATTGATTTATGACATTTTTTATTTTGTTGGATTTTATTGTTTTTTATTATTTTATCGAATATTTTCGTGAATAAAACGATTTTGTTGGTGTTATTAATATTTAATAAAAAAATGTACATGTAAATTGTCTGTATTATTAATTTACGACATTTTTTATTTTGTTGAATTTTATTATTTTGTTCCTTTTTATTATTTTATCGAATATTTTCGTGAATAAAACACGATTGCGTTGTTGTTATTGATATTTAATGAAAAAAGTAAATGTAAATTGTCTGTATTATTAATTTATGACATTTTTTATTTTATTGAATTTTATTATTTCGTTCCTTTTTATTATTTTATCAAATTTCATTATTTTGTTAAATTTTATAAAATACGGATTCTCATTTGGATTGAGTTTGAAAAAAAATATATATACATATCCACGAAAAATCTTCAAATACTAACAATAACAATAACAATAATAATAATAAAAAATAAAAAATAATTACAAAATTAATTCCAAACAAACCCAAACAAACGAATCGACATTTACTTCCATTGTTTTTATCCTTTTCTTAATATAAAAAATTACGTGAATAAAACAATAAATTTAAAATAATATTACGAATAATAATAAAATATAAATATTCAGACAAAATATGCAAACGAAAAAAATATTTAATATCTCGGTTAAGAAAATGATAAAAATCGAAACGATATAGTGATTTTAAAAAAATTAGGTTTCCCCCTTAAATAGTTAAAACCGTAATGGCACCCGACTCGCGCAGTCTTTTTAAATTGTCATTTAAATATACACGTGTTTGAAAAATTCTCGAGATGTCGAATAGTCGAGGTTGACCGAAAATTATGGAGATTGAAGGGCTCGAGAAAAGCGATGAATAAAAGCTCGCGAGATTATACGGCCCAAACGCCCGAAAAATAAATCGACGTTTGACGTACACGTGGGACGTTCCCCATTTTTCGGGCACTCAATTGCGTCCCTCCCTCGTCGCGAAATAAACTCGAACCGTTTAAAAGGACATTTGGACAAAAATGTTTATTTCATTTTTTCTCATTTTCTCCAAGCGAATCGTTCCCCCTTAAGTGTCTCTCTCGGGCATTAAAATATATGGGGATAATTCCCTAGGAGAACGATACAAATTATTATCTCGCGAAACTCGAATAATTTACGATTTAGGAAAGTGGAATAATTTAGGGGGCGAGATCGTTCAACCTGAATGACAAAATAATTGTAATTACAATAAACTATAATTCCCTAGGTGAGCGAGAACCACTTAGAACCACTTTTTTTGCTACATAAAAATGCTTGTCACTAGCAAAAAAAAAAAGAAAAAAAGAAAATAAAAAAATAAATAAAAAACGAGCTTTCCGTGCTGAATTTCAAAATAAATAAAAAAAACCGTAAATACTGCATTTACCGCAAAAAAAATCTTCCCTCAACTGCAGCTGTCAATACTAAATAAAAAATAAAAAAACCAAAAACTCAAAGAGCAGCATTCAATGTACCCAAAAAAAAAAGAACCCAAACAAAAATCCCACACAGTACTAAAACCCAAAAACGAAACCACCCAAAAACATCAAACCCCAAACATCAAACCCAAACAAACCCAAACAAACCTCCAAAAACCCAAACAACCCCAAACAAACCCAAAAATCCCAAAAACAAAACCACCCAAAAACATCAAATCCCAAACATCAAACCCAAACAAACCCAAACAAACCTCCAAAAACTCAAACAAACCCAAACAAACCCAAAAATCCCAAAAACAAAACCACCCAAAAACATCAAACCCCAACAAACCCAAACAAACCTCCAAAAACTCAAACAAACCCAAACAAACCCAAAAATCCCAAAAACAAAACCACCCAAAAACATCAAACCCAAACAAACCCAAACAAACACAAAAATCCCAAAAACAAAACCACTCAAAAACATCAAACCCCAAACCCACCAAAAAAAACCCAAAAAAAAAAAGAACCATACACAAAGCACGTGAATGACGGCTGAACGTATTAACACCTCGTTTTCGCAGGAACGGAGGAACTAAAACACGCAATAAACGTCACTCAACGATGTGTCCACCAAAGTGAAAAAACATGGGAGGAAAATCCCTCTCCCTCCTCCACCCGCCTCCACCACACTTCCCCTCCCCGTTCTCGTCATCGTTCTCTCTCCTTCTCTCTCTCCAACC
>JAPYZI010005434.1:0-10726 GCA_030523105.1 Ophioninae sp. A BG-2022a | reverse complement strand
TGAATTATTTTGTTCATATATTGTTAGCAAAGCACATTTTTTCTTTTAGTTTCACTCAATGTTGCAGTAATGTTACACTCCCTAAAATGCCAAATAAATGAAAAATAATAAATATTTTTGAATTTTTGAGAAATACGTATTATTTTATTTGTTTAAACCTATCATATTCCAAAGTAATTAAAAATTTTATGACCTTGGGCTACAAAGGGTTAATAAGATTAGTGATTACGTTTAGTCCAGTCACACCAATTACGCATTTCCAAAAATATCATTAACCTTTAACTGGTTTCGTGGGGGTGGCGCGGCCCCCACGCGTCATATTTGTTTCATTTCCTTTAAAACTATGCACCGTGCGCGGGCGCAAGCTTGTTATTTATCTTTTTTAAATAAAACTTAAATAAAATTGCGAACATTTGTATCCTAGAAGATGTGGTTTTGTGGGGGCCGAGCGACCCCCACAAAACCAGTTACGTTAGTCAATTTTACGATGCCAGTTAAGGGTTGATAAATGCTATATCGTTGGGAATGCGTATGATTATGAAGTGTTACTGTCTCTTTAATCATACGCTAGATCGGTGACGTTGGTAGCCACAAGTACGCTCACCTTTTATCGCCCCGAGTTTTTCCAAAGTGGCGACGGCCGCGGTGAGAGCGTCCTTGGGTGGAGGATCCATGAATTCGAAGCTCGTCGCGTCGATCCCGATCGCCAGGAGCTCCAACGTTACACCGGCCAAGCAACAGCGCTGAATCTCCGGTATAGATGTTTCCCTCATTTTTTCAAATTCCTCCTTAGTGAAGGTTCTGTAGCAACAGCCCGGAGCTTCTCTACCGGCTCGTCCGCTCCTCTGCCAGGCTTGAGCTTTCGAGATTTTTTCTACCCTGAGGACATCGAGACCGGTGGTGGGATTATGAGTCCGCATCTTCGCGACGCCAGTATCTATAACGTGACGAATGCCACCTATCGTGACAGAAGTCTCCGCTACGTTGGTCGACAGCACCAACTTTCTCGTTCCCCGAGGAGAAGCCTCAAAAGCTTCCAATTGTCGATTCGTTGGTAACGCCGAATAGAGCGGAAAGACGCTCAGCCGAGGGTAATTGTTGGCCTCGGATCGCTGGGCGGCCTGCCTCGCCGCGACCGCGCTAGCCTCGATCTCCTCCTGTCCAGTCAAAAATACGATAATGTCCTCGCTGAAAAACGTCCGATCGGTTATGTTTCCGTGTTTTAGCCGTCTCGACCAAAAGGCAGCGCCGGATTAACCATGTAACGACAAAATAGTAAATGTCCCAATACGAAACGTCTCTAAGGCCTTGATTCTAGCCACAATACCAATCAGCCTTCGAAGTACTCACAATTATGTGGGAGTACGACCGTTTTGGCGCGGCCGTTTTGGCGCGATGTATTTGGGCGCCGAAACGTTTTGGTGCAGCAACATTTTAGCGCTGCCCTTTTGGCGTAAAGTCGTTTTGGCAAGAGGACGTTTTGACACGGAGGCATTTGGGCCCGGGAACGATTGGACGCGAGAACGTTTGGACACGAACACGTTGCCGAGCGGAAACTTTCTGATCGATGATAAAATATATGTTACTAATTAGATCTAACTTTTGAACACCTTTTAATCAATACGAAGTCTATGTAAATATCAGTCAACTAATAACAAATAAAGCAAAAATTTGTATTTTTGTTTGGGCTTGTTGGATTTGTCGCAATGGTACGGAAACGTACCGATAGTACAGAGATTTCTGTTGGATCAATAGAATACTGTTCACATCTTGTTACAATGTCTGCTATTTTATAGTTTGACTTCATTTGTATTTCATTGTACGCCAGTTAATTCGTGCAAAAACGTCGACATGGCAAAATGTCTCTGTTTTAAAACGTCTTCGAGTCCAGCAGACCTCGCGCTCAAGCCGCCCTGTGCCGAACCGTCCTCGCGCTAAAAGGGCAGCGCCGAAACGTCCCCGCGTCCAAATATCTCGTGCCAAACCGATCTCGCCAAAACAGTATGTACTCCAATTATCTCGCATTTTTAAGTCATGAAAACGTTCCATCAAGTGATCAGCGTATTTGGAGTAGGTACTTCGGCAGTTGAAATCACTCGGAGCAGAAAAGATGTTCGACGAAAATTCAGATATCGTCACCAATACGATTTAAAAGAAAGCCTAGCCTTGAAGCCTAGCCTAGAACCAGCTGTGAACTTTCAACGGAAAGTTTATCTCGTTCGTCCTCGTTTACTTTTTCTTGAGGGGTTACATCTAGTCAGAATTTTTGAAAAAATCGATTTTTCGTTTTCGAAGGATTCTTAAAGTATGACGTTTCAAAAATTTTCATTCTCTTCAAATTTCATTCTCTACAAATTTTATGTCGATACGTTCAAAATTGAGCGAGTTATTGCCATTTTTACTGTTTACTGTCTGTGGACCGCGCAACCCAGGTATAAAGGAAATCAGGTACGCAACTTTAGGTTCTAACCGTGTTTTTTTGAAAACAACTTTTTCAAAATCGGTGACCACGATATCTAAAAAACGAGTGAACTGATTTACTTGAAATTTTGCACCCTTTTTTTATGTCAGAAGGCAGTCCTTCATCGGAGAATTTTTTTTCGATACATACGTTTCGATACATAATCATGGAAAATGAAGTGATTTTTCGACCCAAATGTAGACTTTCACTTTCGATCACCGACAATTTTTCAAAAATTGATAATTTATCAAATCCTTCAATTAAAGACTAGACAATACAATACAAAAACTTAATACATTTGGTTTTTTGAAAAAGTTACAGTGATCACCGTGGAAGGTATTTTTTTAACAGCGATCTGGGATGTCTGCTATAATTGGGATAACTGCTATAATTGCGACTTTTTTACATTAAAAAATTATGAGATATGATTAAAAATATAACCTTTATTATCAAAGAAAAAGAGTTCGAAATCTGCAATCATTGTCCCAAAAAAAATCACAAAAACACGCCTTTTTTCCGACTAGATGTAACCCCTTAAGACCGTTGTCTATCCTGATGCGCACTACCTTTCCGAATGTCCGATCCGCCTGTTATTGATTGAGATTTATTAATAATATTCAGGGCATTGAATAATTGATATTACAAATCACGTTGCATTCACATAGAATAATATATTTATATATTAATATGGAAAAGTGGAATTGGAATTGGTGGAAATATGCCTAAAAGTATATACGCAAAGCAATAACAATCGTTACAATTCCGAACTCAGGACGTTTGTTGAGACGAGCGAATGATTTGGACCGAAAGTTGTCCAGATCTCATTGACTTGCTCAGTGACGACCATTGTTTTCGACCGAGGTTTCAAATCAGTATTGAAAGTAATGACAACAATAGGAGTGAAAATACTTCTTCAAACAGATGCATTGAATGAACGATGGGATCGTCAACGGATACAGAAATGATCGGATCACCAGGTGATTCGAAAATCGCAATCCTCACGTATTAATGACCTCTTTTAGAAAATAGGCGTGTGTATGGCCCCGGAATTGTAGACTGAGGGTTTGTTTGAACCGTTTCATCATATTTCAGCCCGTACCGTTCTTAAAACTTAGATGCCTTTTTTTCAAAATTGAATTTTTCATTTTTTAAGGAACGTTATCTCGAAAACTAATCGACCGATTTACTCCAAATTGAAACCACATATATTGACATGTATTACGTATACTATAGTCAACTCGATAACAATACATCAACTATTTTGAACATGCAATATAATTTGTAATTAGTGCTCGAAAAATCACACGGTCGCCGTTCCTTAAATTTTGCTGTCTTTTATTCTAGTAAGGGTAAGGGCGTCATGCTTACAGATTATACATTTATTCTAATTTTTTTTGTCAGGCCACTAGAAGCTGAGATATGCTCGATGAACGCTGGCATCCATTTTTTCTAGCTATATTAATATACCTACGTGTAACTTTTCCAATCATTAACATTTGTGAATCCGTTAAAACGGACGTGTTCTTCAGGTCTTGTATGAGAAACCACAAAAACCCGAAAAATCCTACATGTGGTTTTTGGGAAAAAAAAAATGCAAAGCATCACTGCGTTTCTCGCTTTTCATTTTCACACTAGAGAACAGCCTTGACGATTGCTAACTACAGCGCGGAGCCTTCCATCTCGAAACCAAAGCGTATAAAAATGAATTAAAGGGCAAGATCGTCCAAAAAGCTTGAGCCCAATGAACGCTGAACGTGATTGGCTTGAATCAATTAGTTAAACTCTGGTGCTATCTCTAAATTTTCTCACACACAATCGGTAAAAGTTCATTCGTAAAAAGGATATTTTATTAAAAATCCGAAATGAAATACAGGGCATTTACTAAAGGCCTCGAACAGGGTCATTCCGGCACTACCAAAAATGTCAATGGGAGGTGTATACTCACTTAGGCGGTGCTTCTCTGTGTATGCGAAAAGCGGTTACGAGGGCGGCAAACGCGTAATCCTCCTGCGATTTCACCGAGTTGAAGATTTTAACCGGATACTGCCTACCTTCCAGATATACGACCGAAGCGCCAAAATATTTAACAAATTTTTCCGGGTCCATCGTGGCTGACATTATAATCAATTTGAGGTTCGTTTTTTCATCGTCAAGTTTACGCAATTGTTGAGCTCTTTTCGCTATACCGAGGAGCACGTCCGTCCGCACGGACCTTTCGTGCGCTTCGTCCAATATGAGGATCGAATACTCGGAAAGCGTTTCGTCCTTCATCGCTTCGCGAACCATCAAACCGTCCGTCAGGTACTTGATTCTCGTTCGCTGGCTCGTCGAGTCCTCGAAACGGACCCTGTAACCGACCAACTTGCCGAGAGCCGAACCTTGCTCCTGGGCTACACGACGAGCCACGCTCACCGCCGCGACCCGACGAGGCTGGGTTATTCCGACGCATCCGGAGGCCCCCAGCGCCCCGCTCTCCAATAGCAGTTGCGGTATCTGTGTACTCTTTCCACTCCCCGTTTCACCGATTACTATGAGGCTCTCGTGCTTTCCAATCTCTTCCAGCAATCTGAAATGTTTGCGCAAACGTTGAGCGGTAATACCGCTCTAAGATTGTGAAAAAGAATTCTTTTTGTTCTTCTTTCGTTTTTTCTAGTATTCTCCAGTTCGTACACTCTTCCGGGTCTTTCACGTTTCACCGGTCCCTCTTGTTTCTGTTTTTCCTCTCTCTTTATCTCTATTCTCTATTCTGCCTCCTACCTTGCGGTAGCAGCCGACTCTACCCTCTGTACCGTAATTACAATCGCGTTCCTGCTACGGGCATAGGGAATCTGTGGAAAACCTGTGCCGATACGGCTAGTCCTAAGTTCGCTCCCATCCCCTCCTCCCATCGCTATAGAAGTATGTAAGTATGGTTTTCGATTCAATGTAAACTGTTTGTTTTATAAACTATTTAGTAGTTGGCTTTTTAACAATGCAGTTGATCGGTTTCTGTCGAACGTGCAAAATCTTTAAAAAATGTGATAAAACAAAAAATTCCTGCGTATTTTTATACCCATCATTATGTGTGTGTTGATTGTTCGTTTATAGTTTCACATTTCACGAGAAGTTAGTCCACTTCTGAAAGTGGTTTTTTAAATGAAGAATAATTTTAAAATTGGCTCCCATACCGCCATTTTACACAACAATAATAACAAAACGTTCTATATACTCGAATATAAGTTGAATATATTTAAATATAATGTTGAATCATCCGTTTAGAACTCACTCATGCGAGTAGTCCTTCTTTAGTCCAAAATATGATCCGTTAGGAAGAGAACTTGGCACAAGAATTTTTGCTGTCCAGACGTGTGTAACATGGTCTTAAGAGGCAGCATCACCCCGACTCGGCCGGTATGGCCGATCGGGATTTTTCATTTCCACGGATTTCCTAAACGGCTGTTCAGAATATAATTAAACTTGACGAGAGAATGTGAAATTAATGGACGAATCGTTCTCTTCTCATAAAACATTTTGAATCGAAACAAAATTAAGTTGATTGTATTACCATACCAGAGCCGTGATAAAAATGATGTAAAATACAATACTTGGCTAATGCCATGACTTGGAGAGGATAAGAGCCGCGTAGCCATATTCAAAACGAACCTTTTGAGACCTGAATCAATTGATTCCATCACATTTTTTAGGAAGTTCGTGGGAATTCCAAATTCTAGGTATTCATTCACGATTTCCTCAAAATCTTCCACGCCATGTGTGGAAATTAGTTATAGCAAATGCCATTGCAGCGATCATCTCCGAATTGGTCGGTGTAGCCGATCGGAATTTTTCATGATTACGGATTCCCTAAACAGCTCCTCAGAATCGAATAACATTTGTCAAGAGAATGTCAAATTCATACTGGAATTTCCCTCTTCTCATCAAATATTTTGATTTGAACAAAAGTGGACTGTATTACCATTCGAGAGCCTTGATGGAAAATTAAAATGTAAAATTAAAAAGTCTGAGCAAAGTCACCAGTCGAAAAGCCGCGGAGCCCTATTCAAAACACACATTTTGAAGGCTTGATAATTTGAATCCATCACGTATTTCCGGAAATCCATGGGATTCTACAAAGTGTAGGTAATTGTTTACTGTTTTGAGAAAATCTCGCCCGGAATTGGTGGATCCGAATATTCCGAATTTTCCGTGTGTACGTACAATGATTGGCAAAACAGGGACCTCCTCACCTTTCAAGTTTACAAAAGAAATATTGTAAAAAATTATTGAAACTATCGATGTTTTTTTCATACCTTAACGCTGTAGAAATCTAGTTCTAATGGCTAACGCAAATTTCTTCATGTTCTCCTTGGTGTTCAGTGTTCCATAAGATTTACCGTAAATTGTGCCTTCGAGCGTAGGACGAAGAAAAGAGACCTGTAGCGGAGTGTTGATGTTTCGCATAGCCCAGGAATCCCTTTTGTATGTAAAATTTTACTATCTTACGATTCGCTACTTGTACGGCCTTATAATGTTTTGTTTACTTTGCGTACTGGCTGAATGTACAGTCGTGAAAATTCGCGAGCCAAGATGGCTGGAAGACAAGTTTGCTCTCAAGTCCGGAGGTTGATAATACGCGATATTTAAACAAAACGATTTTCACAGCGGGAAGTAGCTGATGAATTCAGTGTGAGCAAGACTCAAGTGCAAAAGCTATGGCAAAAATTTCGCACGACTGGATCTGTTCTGCACTGAGACGGAAAGGTGAGAAAACGGACGTGACGATTCTCGCATCCTACGGGAATGCAAGAAAAGTCCAACGTCAACAGTACGGTCCGTGAAAGAAAAATTACAGTTGAATGTGCCACACGAAACGATTCGGCGCAGCATCCGTGACGCTGATTTGCATAGCTAAAACGGCCTCTTATTAACAAGCGTATTAAAGCGAAACGTTTGCAATTCGCTAAAAACTGTTTGGTCAAGCCCATTGCATTTTGGAGAAAAGTTATATGACCTGATGAAAACAAATTCAAGTTATTTAAGGGGGGAGCCTGCTTTAGAGGCTTCCAAAAATCGATTTTTTGGAGGATTTATTGTTGTACATTTCAGTGAAAAATTCACCAATTTTTCGCAAATTGAAAAAAAATTCACTGTAGGTTGTTTAAAGAGTTGGTTAACCTTAAGTTTCTTAAGGTTTTTTAGGTTCAACTAGAAGAGAATTTAATTCCGAATACAATCCATGTTGTCTCGTTCCGATACGACGTTTAATTTTTTCCCTATCTTTCCCGCCGCACGACAAATGCATACTCGAGGCGCCTCGGCGAAACGCTTGTACCAAGCATAATATGACATATATCTTAATGAAAAAATTTGAGAAGACCGTTGAAAAATATAACAATAAACCCTGAAAGTTTCGGTTCGATCGGATATTTCTTTCTTTCCCAAAAAAATCCTCGAAAAAATCAATTTTTTGAAGCCTCTAAAGCAGGCTCCCCCGTTAACCGAAAAAGAAGACTAAGAGCGTGACGTAAAAGCGAAGAGGAACACCGTGAAAACCACGTCCAACATACTGTGAAATACGGAGACAGCAATATTATGGTCCGGGTTCCTTTGCTTGGTCTGGAGTCGGCGAAGTAGTCAGAATCAATGGCACATTGACCGCGGATAAGTAGGTTGGTACGCTCAATGAAAATTTGGAAACGTCCTTGTTCCGACTTCAATTAGAAGAGGATTTTACTTTCCAGCGAGACAACGATCCCAAGCATACAGCGATAAAAACACAACAATTTGTAAAGATCACCAAGATAAATATTCTTGAATGGCCTCCATAATCACCGGATCTGAATCCGATAGAAAATTTATGGTCAATTTTGAACGATCATGTCGACAACACAAATGTGACCGGCAAAGAGAATTACTCTGTGAAGCTAAAAAACACCTGGGAAGAAATAGATGAATACCAGCTTCAAAATCTTGTCAAAAGTATGTCTCGATGACTACAAGCAGTGATAAAGGCTAAACGAAATATTAGGCATATAGTAAATATTAATTGTAATTCGGAAATGTTCTGCTTTAATAATTTTGAATGAAATGAAAAACGGTCTCTTTGTTTGTCATACTTATTTTTAAGTATCTTTGTATAACAAATGTGAAACTTCATTTAACAAACTTACGTTTTTTCCTGAATTTCACGAAAATTAGAATAAAGGTATTAATGAATCATATACGTTAAAATGTCATAGAATTATGGATTTTCTAGTGATCTTTGAGGTGAAAATCAGATAAAATGGCATGCGGTCTCGTTACTTTGCCGGTCGCTGTATGTATGTGTACGTAATCACACTCGAAGCCCACACTGCTCTTTGAAGACGAGAGCCAATGTTATCGAACGATAGGTAACCGTAGCTCGTGTCAACCCTTCTTTACCGACTCGGATCGAGATTACATCAACTCGAGTCGGAGCTGCATTTCGCTTCGGCTAAGGCCACTCTTGAAATCGGTCTGGCTGCTCATAATTATAACAAAAATCATTAGACTTGGGAATTCAAGTTTTGTAAATTTACTAGCTTTCTTCTCTGTAGCGAAATAATTTCCGACCCTTTAAGGGATCATTTTTATCAAAGACTGAAATACATCATTCTGAATTTATGGCCAAAAGGCTGCGGAGCAATTTTAATTATTTTATAGTTAACCCTTGTGTTGCCACACGGGTAGCAACGCAAGAGTTAAAAAGCGACACCGATACTGGTGGATGGGCGGTCGGAGTGCGACTCCGGCGATCGATGCCGTTGAGCACCCTTGCAAGGAGTTGTTACTTGGTGCGGTGGCCGTTCAACCGTGTCCTCGATGGGCCTCTAGTGCCCTTGCGTAAATACAAGGTTCGTTGAAAAAATAAGGTGACAAATTATTTTTCTCTTAAAATATTTACTTATTCATGTATATTTATTGTATCCCCTTCAAGGTAATCCTTCTCAGATATAATACAATTATGTGAAAGCATTTCCCGATACTTAAAGTGCTTCTAATGCACTTTTTGGTATTGTATCCGCGCCCTCCTAACGATGCAATCTTTATCTCCTTAATCGTAGCAAATCTCCGTCCGCTCGTGGCTCTTTTTAGTTTGGGATCAGAAGAAAGTCGCAGACCAATGAAAACAGTGGATGAGGAATTATGACTGTGTTGTTGGCCAAAATATCACAAACTAACAACGATACGTGAGCCGGTGAAATGTCGTTTTCGAAAGCCAAAACCGCCAAGAACATCTAAATATGTAAAATGGCGGATAATGTCAATATATCACATATGTATGATCTATGTTCATACACATGTACACGAGTTGAAAATCGAATTTACGATCGCTAGCCCTCGAAATTTGAAGAGTCACCTTATTCTGAAAATTTTATTTCAACAATACGCGGGATGTTAATTCTACAAATGTCGGGTAAGATTTTCATGAGATGGCGAACAATTGCTAATTCTAGATACACACAGATTTCCTAAGACATGGGATGGAATCAAGTGATCAAGATGTTAAAATGTGTATTTTGAACATGACTACGCGGCTCCGCTCCCTTTTAAGTCGTGACATTACCCGAACGATTTATTTCACATTATTTCCACCATGGTTTCCGCATACTAGTACAATATACTTTTTTCATTAATTCAAGAAATTTAACGGGGGAGCCTGCTTTAGAGGCTTCAAAAAATCGATTTTTTCGAGGATTTTTTTGGGAAGGAAAGAAATATGCGATTGAAACGAAACTTTCAGGATTTATTGTTGTATATTTCAACAGTCTTCTCAAATTTTTTCACTAAGATATATGTCATATTATGCTTGGTACAAGCATTTTACCAAGACGCCTCGAGTATGCATTTGTCGTGCGGCGGGAAAGATGCAGGTCGCAATTTCCATCTGAAGCAAAGAACCTGAAATAATTTTTATTTCTCAATAGTATAGCTTCCAGTTAAATCAAGAAAATTTAACAAAAAGAGAAGAATTCAACAATTTTTCGCAAATTGAAAAAAAAATTCATTTTAGGTTTAAAAAGTTGGTTAACCTTAAGTTTCTTAAGGTTTTTTAGGTTCGACAAGAAGAGAATTTAATTCCGAATACAATCCATTTTGTCTCGTTCCGATAGGACGTTAAATATTTTTCCTATCTTTCCCGCCGCACGACAAATGCATACTCGTGGCGCCTCGGCGAAATGCTTGTACCAAGCATAATATGACATATATCTTAATGAAAAAATTTGAGAAGACTGTTGAAATATATAACAATAAACCCTGAAAGTT
>JAPYZI010005433.1:0-10366 GCA_030523105.1 Ophioninae sp. A BG-2022a | reverse complement strand
ATTGTTTTCATTACTTTGCGTGGTTAACGTTTTTTTGATAAATATTGGAATGTCCAACTTCCGCTAAGAAATGGGAAACCCAAACAAACCCAAACAAACGAACCTAAACAAACAAAACCAACGAAACGAAACCAAACAAGCGAACCCAAACAAACACAAAAAATCTGCTCGATTCTGACAGAAGTTACACTTCTAAATATTTACGCTTTTTTTCCCAACCAAATTGTCTTCTACTAGTTTACTTTATTCGCGTACCGATATTTTTTTAATACGAGTGAGAGATCGAATTTTGATGATGATTTTTCTCATTCGTATCGTTTTCGAAATATGCTTAATTGAAGATCGCAAACAATCACATCAAACTGGAAAACTGACTGAAAAATTTATTTTTACACGACGAAAAACAAATTTTGAAAGTTCACTTGAATCGAAGAAAAAAAAAAATATTGAACGATCGAAAATTTGCATTTTCTTTTTGTTTTTTTTTTTTTAATAATCTATTTCTAGTAAATTGTGGTTGAATCGTGAAGGCCAATCCCAACAACTGCCGTACATTTTGCTTCCCCTTAACGTCTCGAAGTATTCTTTTTTTTCGTAAACCACGCATGCCCCATTCGGGTTTAACAAACTCGAAGAAAACTTTCCCACTTTGCCGTAAGTTGAATTTCGCAAACAGGCGGATGAGAGCAGTATGTAAAAAAAAAAAATTAAGGGTCTCGTCTACCTGTATCGGCGCAGATTCGCGCCAGTTCTCTTTGAGCGTTGCGATGAAAAGTTGAAAATTCCTAATTTTTCAATCGTTACAGTTTTATTGATAACCATCGAACATTCCATCGCCAAAATTTTTTTCTCACGATTTCAAACGTGTTCTTTCAGAATTTGGAAGAATTTTTTCGTTCGGACGATTAGGGAAGAAGGTATGAATTTTTGAAAAAAAAAAACAGACTTAAAATCAAAATTTTTGCTTTTTCCGAGATAACATATTTTTCAAACGATTATATGTCAGAAGTTTTTAACTTTAACGATTCGAACAATTACCAAAAACATTTTAAGACTAATTGATTATCAATTTTTTAAAAAAATCATCGAAATATGATTATTTTATTCGGAGTTACGATTGAAAATTTGAATGAACTCCCACAAATCCAAGTGTAACAAGTGTACGTCACGAAAAAATAAAAATTTCCGTTATTTCTTTGATGGAAAAAATAATCCGCAAGTATACGAATAAACAAATTAATTTTCGTTTCCAAATTCGAAAATACTGCTGCCCTACGGCGGTACAAAAATCATCAATGACAGCAAAAAAAAAAAAACGTGCGCTCGGTTTTCTCTCGTAAAAGTGATAGCACCATTGGCGACGTTACGAAATATTTATTTTTACGCGAACAAGATTTTCTTTGCTTAAGGGCAAACACCACTTTCGTTTGTTTAGTATCGATCGAGTAGTTTCCCCCGTTGCTCGCCGTCCCGTAAAAACCGAGACCTTCGATGTCGAAGAGTGATACCAAAAGAAGAAAAAGAAAATATTCTCTATGAATATTGATGATATCGCGCACAAAGGAAGCTTTTTTTGCATCAACACAAAACGTCAAATATCGCTCGGTGGTATCTTCGGTACGGCAGGTCGATGCTTATATATACCGGCACGCTTTTGCATCTTTTTATACGGGCAATTCCTTGTCGAATTAATCACGTCAAAATAGACATCAATCATATTCGTGACTTTACTTGTCTCTTGTAAAAATCTTGTGACTTGACTTTAATTGTAAAAATCGAAAGACTGGAAAGCATGGAAAATAAAATAAATAAAATGTCTTAAACTTAATCAATTACTGCTGAACAATAAAATCCAAATATAATGAATAAATACTTTGATCATAAAATAAATATACAACGAGTATATCCATTAATAATAAAACAAATTTATAATAAATTTGGTTATATAAAAATATAATAATAAATTTGTTATAGTTTATATAAAAATAAAATAATAAATATAAAAATATAATAATAAATATAATAAATTTTTTTTTCATCAAATAAATAAAATTATATTCTAAACTTTATAAATTTCCGTTATTTTTTTTTCTTTTTCTACGGACCGAAGTCTTGATTTTGGTTTTTATTAAATTTTTTTTTCATTCGTCCGGCCTGTTCATACTGCCTATTTTTTGCACGAGGACAAACGCGATGCGCACGCGCCTCAGTCGTCGCCGGAAACTTTGTCCACGTTCAAAACGACCCGTACAAAATACGCCGTGAACCGCCCGTGGGAAATTCGTTGTTTTCATACGCCCTTGCATCACTGATACGCCAACATACTCAATATGACCTAATGCAACCTCAATATTATTTTCATCATAAATTTCGAACCAAATCTCGATACATACGAAAAAAAGTTTCGAGAGAGTTTGGAATGCACAGTGACTTTGTAATACTAGCTACACGTTTTGAAAACGGTTCTTAAAACGTTTTTTAAGGGGTGTACAAAAAAAAATTGAAAATTTTTTAAAAAATGCTGAAAACGTCGATGATGAGTGTAGATACAATTTTCAAAGTCGAACGCCTTCGAGATCGCGCTCCGGCCTTTGGTATGACGGAATAGGAAGGAATTATGATCGATCGCTGACACAACACGAACGACACAGTCTTTCAAATGGATTCCCTTCCGTCCTTCGCCTCGATAAAACTCGGGACTTATTATTTTCGTTTATTTATCGATATAGACGAAACTTTATTCGGTCGTCTTTTCACTTGATTCTCGAACCGTTTGAATTCGTGGCGAAAGTTTTTAGCTCGTGTATTTTTGGCATGATGAAGAGTATCATTCACCATTTCTCCCAGGGTTGATGGAAAGGGGGTTGGATCGTTAACTAGTGACCTCATACATCGACCTTTTACTTTCTTTCATGCTCCGTTTGCCCTGAAACGCCCCCAGCCCCTCCTATGTCGCTCCCATTCAGCTACGTCTCAACATAGCGAAACAACAAAAAACATAAAAAATAAAACGAAACGTCTCAGTGTGACCCTTCGAAAAATCACTGATTTTCGCAATTTTTTTTTTTTCTTTATGTTGCAATAAACTAATCGGTCTGGTTTTCTTTTTATAAATAAATACATTCATGTCGAATACAAAATGATTTTTTTACGTTCATTTATTTAGTATATAATGATTTAATAAATTGTTGAAATGGAACGTTAAAAAATAAAGGTCCTGTACGATGTCCACGATTGCGGGCGCAATTTTGATGTGAAACAAACATTTCAAAAAGATTATTAATCTGTAGGAAAGTCGCTATCCGGCTATGGCGGTTTTTTTTTTAATTTTGACAAAATGGTAGCGGTTTGAACAAAAAGTATCGAATTTTGCCCTTTTTTCGACAGTTTTTCGTAACAAAAAAAAAATAGGAAGATTTAAAAAAAAAAGCTTCCACAGCGCAATAGAGAATGACGTTAAAAATGTTCTCTCAAAATTGGAAATTGATATCTTCGAAACTCTTCCTTTGAGAGTGGACACCGTTTTGAAAAACATCATTCCGAGCTTTTCCTTTCTACAAGAAACGATCGAGCTTTCCCTTTCTAGAAGAAACGCTGTAGCGACCGTAATAATTTGTATTTCGATTAAAAAATTTGAAAGAATGTTTAGAACAGTGTACACTATAAGTCGATACAAAAAAAGAAACAATTTTTTGAAAATTTCACACGGAGACAATTCCTTAAAAATCTAACAGCTTGATTTATTCATTCGGGGTATCATTTTGTTGTTTCTTTATTTTCGCGAATACTTCATGTTGTTGTTTCTTTATTTTCGCGAATATTTCATATTGCACGCGACGCTGTTCATTCCCGTTACACCTTTAGTACAATTCTCGCTGTCATTGCTGATGTACATGTGTGCAGAGTTTATTTCGCTTGCGAGTTAAATTTACACGAACACATAAACGCGCGCTTGCGCGTTTATCGAGGACCTGTATACGTGGTACTGTAGTTTTCGAAGCCCGGGAAAACACGAGCTCGCCTATAGTGCGTGTGAGCTCTTCTCGAAACATCCCCGGAGAATCTCGGTTATTCGTTATTCCAACATCCGTTCTTCTTTTTTTTCCTCCCCACCGGTTTCTTCTCTTTTTTTATATTTATCGACTGATTCAATTAGGCCCAATTATAATTTCTCAATTTTCTCTTTTTTATGTTAATAATAATTCTCGAAGTCGATACAATCATGCGAGGAATTCGTTATTCCGAAATACGACGGATACATTTTTAACGAACAATTGATTTTTGCTGATAAACCCCAGTGCTGAGATTTTTCGGAAATACAGCACATTGGTTAACAAGCTGTTTTTTTTTTTTTTTTTTTTTCGACGAACCCTCGTGTCTCCTGTCGTTTTCTACTTTCTGTATCATCCAACTTTTATAATGATATTGATATATTTTCGTGTGTGGGTGACCCCATACCAATAGTTCATTCTTTGTCCAGCTGTTCCAATGCGTGTGGCTCACCCTAGTTACACAAAAAATCGATCGTGCGTTTCTCGAATGATCCTCCATAATTGACGATTCCCCAATACGAATCCATCAGAATATTACTGTGCGTGTACTTGTTGATACAAAAATACAAATATAATAATAAAATTCAGCATATTTCGTTAATTAAACAAAAAAACAAAAAAAAAACTTTACCAATCGTCTAATAGACATTGTGTTACGCGAAATATCGCGCGATAACAGTGTCAGCCAGAAACTGGACGGTCGATACGAAAAATGAGCTATTCCGGTGCAATTCCACTGATCCTTGCTAAGAAAGAGCAAATCATCGATGGCAAGTATTTTTTACGCACATATTGAAGATATAACATAACCTTATTAATCGTATCTCACTTTTGGCTCGTAAAATATTATATATGGATCTATATACGAGTATATATATATATATATTTTTTTTTTCATCGAAATTGTAAGTAAGATACTTCAATAATTATTCGAATTTTTATTGTAACGATTTTGAATTGAAACATGAAGAAAAATATTTCGCGAAAGAATGGAACTAAGGAATTTAAAAAAATGGGCAAATGGGATTTCATTGGGCCGCAACGAAATCTTCAAGTCCATCAATTTGGGCCCTAATAAAGTTGGGGGAATTTTATAAACCTATAAAATAAAAATAATTTACCTTAACGGAATTTCATTCAATCATTATAATCGAGTGAGTCAATGATTTATGAAAAATAGTTTATTTTTGGTGTAAATTAACGAGACACTGTGAAATGTCTGGAAATGTCTGAAAATCTTCAAAATAACAGTGGCTCAAGTGTATTATATCCTAAGGGGATACTTCGAAGTCAACAAAATAGTAATTGATGGATAAATGAATATTTTGAAAAAAAAATTGAAAAGTCACCTTATTTTTTGAACAAACCTCGTACACAGGCTTATGATGAGACTGCGTTATTCAAATTAATGGGTAAAGACACAAGACAATTAATGGATATAACACAAATTTCCAACAAGTGTCAATTACAATTAATGTAATTGTAATTGACACTTGTAATTGACACAACAATTACAATGACAATTAATGGATATAACACAAATTTCCAACAATGCTTGCAAACCGTACCGTATTAGAGGTTTTATAACTCTTAAGAAAAATTACAATTTTCTCGCAAATAAAAATGAACAGGATTTTAATAAATCGAATTATTATCGGCAAGGAAACACGTTTGTCAAAATTTCGTGGATTATCAAGTACATACCTTGATTATACACGTACAATTGTAAAACAACCGTTTATTTTTTTTTTTTAAATTCTACAATTCACTATTTCCTCCAACGCCAAGTGAACTTTTGATATTCCAGTTTATTTCAATCGATGTACTCCGATCTGAGACGAATTTGCAACACTGTTAGATTTTCACCGATGAAAAACAGTAAGAGGAAATAACAGTTATACCAGAAACGAGCAATTTTTATTTCTCTCTCCCCTTACGTCATCGCAACCCTTTTTACGCTAGGGAATTTTCAACTTCCGGTTGCTGGAGAAATTACGTTATCCATGGACACGTTTCCGTCATCGCAGGTGTTACACTTTTGTTCTCTTCTCTCTCTCCCTCCCTCTCTCTCTCTTTCTCTCTTTCTCTCTGCACAACCCTTGTCTTTCATCGTGACGGAACCCTCGTTACCATATTTATCAGATCGATCAGCATATGCAGGACTTCATTTGCAATTTTACCGGAATCACAACGTGCGCGCTTGTGCACTTGGTTCGTCCGTTAACTTTTCTTACCCCAAGTTCACCCCATAGTTATATCTTCAAAGTTGTTTGCTATACCAGGTTATGTATCTACCTTTCTCGTCGGTGTACATAATTATTACTTGAAAATTTAAGGAACATTTATATTATCGTAATTATTTCACATCCAATCATTGGAAAATCATTTTAAGGGATGATACCATCCCTCGAAAGATCACTTTCACCCTCTCAATCGTTTCTAGTAAATAATCCAAAGCACTTCAAAATTCTATGTAAACATATCGAAAAAATAAATAAAAACAAATAAAAAATTATCTTGTTTTCTTTTTTTTCACGTTGCACTTAGAAGGGTTGTATCGAAAGATACAACGGTTTTGCGAGTTGTTTTCGTTCCTCTATTCGATTTTATTTTACTCACGGTTATAAGATAACATTATTGCAATTTAATTTATAATTATTTTAACAGAATATACGTATTCCTAATTTGTATGTTTATATTTTATTTTATATACGTTATGATTAATTAGCCACAGTTGTAGAAAGATAGCTAGCAATATTTTTGAAAAATTGATATATTATATATTATTACGATTAATTAACAAAAAAAAATGTATAAACGAAACTTTATTGTAGATTTGGGGTGCGGTGACCTTGAGGAATTGAGAGACCTCAAACTACAAATAATAAGATGCTTTTCTTCCTCTCTTATTGTATTTTATTTTCACCCTATGTCCACATAGGGCTCGTGGATCCACAAAAGCTTCAACCCTCCAATGGATTACATACAAAAAAAAAAAGGCTCCACCCTTTTATTTATATTTGGAATGTTGTTATTTTTCTTCCTTCTCACTTAATCTGTACGTGTACACGATTATTGTCCGGGGAGTTTTTGCGATACGTGCTCTATTCCCAACGGGGAGCTGGAGTGCTAGCGATCGATCAATTCTATTTCCGGCGATCCAGTTTTATTTTCTTTCACTATTGTTTTTTTTCCTCCTATTTCTTCTTCTTATTTTTTATTTTTTATTTTTTTTTTCAACGTGAGTGATCACTTCGTGTATACTTCAACGCGCAAGTACTCATGTATCCGTTCAATTATACACACGAGTCGTTTCACCCCGCGTCTCGGTGTGGACCTTCAATCTTTTTTTGCCCTCAATTTTTCGCAATCCAACGGCATTGTACGCTATTTGAATAAACCATCGTTTGTACGTTCACGCGATCGACTATCGTATACGCGATACCGTCGAGCAATCCCCACGTATAAAACTCCAAATTTCTTGTCGTGTCGACCGGCAAAAGTTGTCTCGTTTCTTATTCACGACCTGGCCTAACGTTCCTCATCTCTCGACTCGTTGGGAATACTTTGGGAAGACGAGAGTGCAACGCCATCTGTCATAAAAAAAAGGGGAACGAAAGCTGATGGCGAAGAAACGAATTTGATGCGATATTTCAATTTTTCTATTTTCTCTGTAATAAATAAATATGTTGGAACACGTGTATCAAGGGCATGACGAACATTACCACGTGACACACATGATTTTTCAAGAATGAAACGTTTTCGTCGTAAATTGCGACCGGGGGGTCCTCGGTGCCATCGTCCTGAATGCACACAACAAATTTCGTACCGTTTGGTTCAGCCGTTTGAGAGAATAGCGGTTTCAAAATTTCGAAGTGGACGGAGGCGTCTACTCGGCTTCTCGTCGCGATTTCTCAAGAATGAAAGATTTTTATCCAAAATGGCGAATAGGAGGTCCTCGGTGCCATCGTCCTGAATGCATACAACAAATTTCGTACCGATTGGTTCAGTCGTTTGAGAGAATAGTGGTTTTTAAATTTCGAAGTGGACAGAAGCGTTTTCGTAATACCTTTACAGTAACGGAACAAAATATTGAAAACCGAATGTGTATAATCAAACCTTCTTCGATTGATTCTGAAAGTTAAAAATTGTACTCGTTACGCAATCAAGATAAAAATCGCACGAAGGTCAAATTTTTTTTTCCAAAACAAGAATTTTGGATGGCCCAATTACCTTACGAGAAACGTTGCTGAATAAGGATTTCGTTCTTTCTCTTCCCTCTCTTTCTCTCACGCCATCTTCAGCCCCTTTACTTTGAGGGATGAGTAAAATTTATCGATGCGAATATATAGCGACGATCGCTCACTTTCCACTCCAAGCAATTTCCGTTTTCCTCATCACCGGACTAAAGGTGCGTGCGCAAATGGCACCTGTATAAACACCCCCATCCTGCTTTCTCCAAGAAGTATACTCGATTAGGCTTGAAATCCAATTAGAAACTGACGCAAAGCCCTTAAGACTATAAAGATCGTGATGCGCGATAAGCGATCGTGATCAGAGAGTACAGTATTTGCGAAATATCTAAAGACGTTCCAAGTGCACTCTATCAGAAAAAAGTCTGAATTTTACCGCGTCTAAAGGGACATGGTGGTAAAAACTGGTTTAGTCATTTCAAAAATGTTATCATCAACCTTGAAACATTTTTGTAAAGGAACAAATCAAGATACAATGAATTTAAGGCTATGACGAACATTACCACGTGACACACGAATGCGAGAGAAATAGTCAATACGTTTTAAACCGCGATTTCTCAATAATGAAACATTTTTATTCAAAACGACGAGTAAGAGGCCTTCGGTGCCATCGTTCTGAATGCACACAACAAATTTCGTATCGATTCGTTCAGCCGTTTGAAAGAACAGTGGTTTTTAAATTTCGAAGTGGACGGAGAATTTAATTTTGGACCGAAGCCTGTTCGTTATGCCCTTAAGCTTAGTGATGGCTGTCACTAAGCTTAAGGGCATAACGAACAAAATGTACTATACAAAATGCCGTTCGACCTTTCGAAAAATTTATAAAAAAAGGAACAATATTTTTCAAAGCTCAAAATTGAAACCTGCCTTAAAAGGAACAGTGACGAGAGAGATATTGATAAAGAAGAGGCTACAAACGCAACAAAAGAATTGAAAATATTTGTATGAAATACTTCTAGGTCGATTGCTGCCTTGTTGCACAAATGAAATTGTGGTTATCGTCGTATGTCTACACATATTCGCACAAACACGAATGTTGCGCACGTGTAAACATATGACATCTAGGCCCTTTTCAAGTGAATCAATAGTAGTTCTCCCACTCGTGCTTTCACTTGCGATGCAAGCGCGCACACGAGCGACCTTTGTACATAGACTCTTCCTATATTTTATATATCGAAGACTATGCAATTCGCTCGTTAATTGATTTACCGCATACCTGTATACTCCGTGTATCCAAACCTAGCGCCGTTCCACGTTCCTTTTCGCAATGTACGAACTTTGGCCAAAGCTTTTTCCGTCTTTTATTACGGAATTCTATCAACAGTGGAGCTCAAAAGTGGACAGAGCGAACGATGAAAAAACACGTTACCAACATGAACAAAAATGGACGTTTCATTCTATTAGGCACACCGGTTCCTTTTTTAACGGATTAGCTAACCAATTAAAAACATGCTATTGCCTGGTCCAGTCGTTCGAAACAATGCTTGCAACTATATATGGAACACCTGAAACAGGAGAGGTTCAACATTGATACTCTCAGTCCTCAAGAAACAGTCTGTAACGTTTTCGTACCATCGGCACAATTTTCCATATAGTCTCCATTTGAAAACTACAATATTTAGTAATCAAATTTATCCGGATCTTTCGTCGTTCACTAAATCATAGCTTCACCAATGTACAATGTAATATTCATCAATTTGGCGTCAAGACCACATCGATGTAAATACGCTGCAGCGTTAAAAAAAAAAACCTCTTTTTTTTTCTCACGTCGAACAATTACGCGTTACTTTGATTCCAATGTTTGCAATATTTGAAAACCGTCGTGTTTGATCAGTTCTCGTTTTTCTTTGCACTTTTGAACATTTTCTTTCGGAGAGAAACGTCGTATCCATTGGAAATAAATGTAGGATGCTTGACGTGGGATTTGGAAATCGTACAGCGCACCCATTGCTGCATCCAATGATTAGGGGAAAGTAGTACGAGTTGATCCCTTGGGGTAAGATGATTCTTTGTAATTGCGCTGAAACCACTAACGCCATCTAGTTTATTTCACTGCCAAAA
>JAPYZI010005432.1:0-15672 GCA_030523105.1 Ophioninae sp. A BG-2022a | reverse complement strand
GGTCAAAAACAAATTTTTAATTATGAGTGATCAATAAACATGCACGCAAAGTATTCACTTCCTACGCGTGTGGAGTTGCCACACACACAACATTTTTTTAACCGTAGGAACAAAGATTTGTTCAAAGGGTTTGTTAGACTTTGAATGCACTCTTGAAATATGTTCAAACATTTTCTATTATTTATTCTAGGCAGTTTTAACATACAAAAATACCGTTTGAATACAAAACCTCGATTAATAGGGGACTCCATGCTGGTGTTGAAATTTCATACAATGGGCCTTCTAAAATGGATAAGTGTTGAATTTTTTGGTTCAATGTATCAATAACAAACGACTGAAATAGAATTTTTTATGTACGTACAGATATAGCTAAATGACGGCGAGAGAGAGAAAGAACAAATATTGCATGTATTTTCAATGCTTTTTGCCATGAAGAAATAGTCAAAATGAAAACTTGGGAAAATTTCGTAACAAACGGTTTCATAAACTTTCGCATGGAAAAATCACGAAAATATAACTTACGCTTAATCAGCGATGCTTGTACCATTCAAAATGGCTTCCAAGAATATATTTACCATATTTTTCAACGTAACGATATTATCAACGTATTTACATTAGTAAAATGTAAAAAAAAAAAAAAGAAAATTCGATTTTTTCAAAGTTTCAAAGTAGAATCCTGAATCGCTAATGAGAAAAAAGTATTTCGAAAATTTTAGAGGTTACGTCGATGTCCAACGCATCGTTAATGAGCATTCCGTTTGAAGTTTAGCCAATCGTGCGAATGACAAGTCATTTTAAAACGCGTCGAAAAAATAAAAAAAAAAATAACCAAAAAAAAAAAAAAAAAAAAAAAAAAAAAAAAAAAAAAAAAAAAAAAAAAAAAAAAAAAAAAAAAAAAAAAAAAAACCTCGAGCACTCGAGATCTTTCGAATTTCGCGGTTGGTGGGTTGCGTAAAGCCTCAATGGGAGAGGTTAGACTCCTCCGGTTGTTGTATCGACGATACGTTGCTGAGTGGGAGGGAGGGGCAGAAGAGAGAGGCAAAAAGAGGAGACAAGCCAGTGGGATTGAAACGAAAGAAAAAGGAATGAAATCGAAAAAAAAAATAAAATAAAATAAAAAAAAACGAAAAAAGAAACATTACAGGCAACGTATGTGCCTTTCGCCTCTGGCTCGTTTCGCCTTAACCTCCTCTCGACTCTCGCGCACTCTCTACTCCTCCCGCTGCGACCAGAGGGTCACACGGAGCCTCCGCTTATAATAGTTATACTACTATTATTTCCTCTTTGCTCTCTCCAGAGGGAGAAGACAAAGAGAGAGAGAGAGGGAAATGATAGATTTTATTATGCCTTAGTAAAAAAAACATTCGGACAATTTAACATTAAACAAAAACGTTTATAAATTAAAGATAAATACAACTAATCAAAAACTGAATAATAATGTATCAAAAACACCAAAAAACGCGATAGTGAGAGAGCGAAAACGCGAGAGAGAGATAATGAAAGAGAAGGGGGGAGAGGGAGAGCACGAGGGGCGGAGGGAAAGAGAGAAACGTTCTGTATCACGATTAAACTTCAACGCCCCCTGCTCGAGACCATAAAACTCGTATTCCATTCCTGCCGGCTTAAAAAAACCGCGGGGATCCGGTATGGGGGTTGTTAGCAAAAACGAAACGAAAAAATAGTTTCACTTTCGAGATGTTCACCGATCGTCTTGCTCGGAGTGTACGGTACCTCTTTATCCCTTTTGATTGCTGCGTCAATTTTCAACTGGATGGTCCGTTGGAAGGTAACGAGAAAATAATCGTTCGCTTCGGCCTTGACGCGAATGAGGGCAAGCTTGAAATTTCGATGGTATTGCTAGTTTCACGGGTTGCCATCATTTTGAAGGACAAAGATTTTAAAAGGATTCGCCGTGTTTATTTTTTTTTTTTTAATCAACGGAATTATGTGGCGAATTTCATAAAAGAATGTTTATAGGTTAAGAAATTGTAATACGTGAAGAACCTTCGAACGGGCTCATCGGTGGACCTCATTTTCCCCACCCGATTTATCTGTAAACAAAAACGATTTTTTTTTTCATATGGTTCATATTGGCTAAGTTTTTATCGAGCTTTTTTCATCAGGGCGTTCCGATGATCGTACGAAAAAATCAATGTTTCCGATTTTTCTAGGAAAGTTGGTATCATTGTTGTTTGGGCTTGTGAAAAGGAAAAAAACGTCCGTCAAGACTAAACAACAGATACACTTGACGAGTATACCAAATTTCAGATCGGTCTGTCCATTGGATGCCGAGAAATCCGTTACACCGTTTTCGAACAACACAAGATCGAGAAAAACGTATTTATCGACGAACGTATTATAGACCAACAGCTCTATCGATGTAATCGTAAATTTATCGTTAATCCTACGTTTCCCGACATGTACGCTGGATTTTTCCTTCCAGTTTCCTTCGGGCGCGACACAATTTTTGAAGATTTTTACAGCGGTCTAACCTCTAAACCGATTTAACACGGAAATTTTGCACGGATCGAAGCTTGAAGTGGGGCGACATTGGGGAGGGGTGAAATTGGTAAAAGCGCGCTAATAAATTTCACGCGAAATCCCGATTCGGTCGGTTCGTTACTCTCGTCAGAAAAAAAAAAGATCAAAATTCGAGCAACGAGTTTATTTTCTTCAAGTTCACGCTGAGCCGAGATAAAGTGCCGGGAGCATGCGCACCCTCGCACACTTCGCGGACGTTCAACTGTCACGCTATTTTTTTCTTGCCTCGCAAATAAAAAACACGAGGTCGACACAACCGCCGAAATGTCCGAGCAAAGTTCTCCCGCAACGTTCGAGATTTTCGCGAACAAAAGAAACATCGTACACCCACGCAAACCTTGATGATTTTTCATTTCCCCAAAATATTACTCACGGCCGCGGGATGTCGGAAAATTTCCAGCTATCTCTCTCGCACTCCTCGGTCACGTGATGCTCAGTCTCCGAGCCTCGCGCGATCTTTTCACTGTTGATACAAAAATGGCGAACGAAGAAGAACGATAATCGCGCGGACGAAAAGCAAAACACGCGAATAAATTGTTTGGTTCGAGGCGAAAGGAAAAAACGCGTATGCGTGTATTTTCCGTGCCGGCGGATGACACGCGCGCCTTATCGCATTCACTAAGAGTTTCCACAGTCCGGAGGGAACTATACCGGCGAACGGAAAAAAAAATGCACTTGCACTGAGAACCGCGGTTCTCGTTACGGGACGAAAACAACGCGGTGATGGGACGAATACGAGTGACGCGATTTGGAAGCTGACACGACGCGAGAAACAAAAAACGGCCGTTTTTCAAGATCACGTGACTGGCGTTTCTTCAATTTTGTTCGGCGTATAGGGCAAAAATTTGCGAGGCAAAATTTTATTTTCACGCTCTCCCGCGAATCGTCGAGTTCCGTGACACGCTCACACATACACACAACGTACACACACGCACACATAACCGTCACTGCTTTTATCGTATCTCCGTCCCACTCTCTCGTCGTACGACGTTGCCAAGTTTAGGGAACGCGAGATGGCGCACGCGTTGCTTTTGTGTACGACGCGCCTCGAGTCTCACTCGCGAGTGCGTCGGGAGGGGCGCTCACGGAGTGGGGGAAGTTTTATAGACGCGGGGGTGCGCGGGACGGTACGAGCCACCGGTAAGCGGCGCTCTCCCATTGGCTCGAACCGTTGGCGCCTCCTTTCCCGCATGAAAACACACAGTTGCACGTATACAGGCATACCGCAGCGCCTGCGACTACACGCGAGGACTCGGGGAAGCTGTTTTGGCCTCTCCTAGCCGGTTCTCGAGATCCCAGCGATCGTCAGTCACCTCTCGGACACCTTTCTGGTAACATCGTACAGTCGCGACGAGCTTGTCGTAGTTTGCCGGAGACCGTACAGAAAGGAGACGAAAAATAAAGAGCGAAACAACAGAGACTCTTGAGAGAGAGAAAGACAAAAAAACACAACGAGGGAACAAAAGTCACTCGAGACGCGCGATAGATTAACCGCCGAGTCGCGAAACGAAATCGGTCGCGCGCGCGCGCGAAACAGTGCCAAGTTTTCGAAATCGCCTACGTTGTAAACGCGTCGAGAGGAAACGCGCCAACGACCGCGACGAGTCGAGTACACGGTTTCAAAGCTCCGTGACAAAAGAACGAAAAGAAAAACACAAGGAAACGAAGAAATTGACGTTTTTGGTCGTCACTCGGACGAGAATCACCGGGGGAACTTTATATTCCCTTTTCGTTCTTCTTCGTTTCCCCCCGCACGTGCGAACGCGCGGAATCGTCCTGCGAAAGTGATTTTGTTTTTCTTGTGTTCCGCGAGTTCTTTTTTTTTTGTCTTCACTCCGTTTATTTCGTTATCGGCGCTATTGTCCCTCTGTGGCTTGTAAAATCGCCGGATCAATCCCGACCAGAGTCCTTCGACGTTCCTTTCTTAGCGTGAGAAGAAGTTTAACCTCCTCCCTCTCCAAGGAGAGTCGGTATAACGGTGCGACGAAGGCGACGAAAGACGGAGAGAGAGAAAGAGAAAGATACCGCGAAGCGAGTGCGAGACCGATCTACGGGACCGTAAAACGTGTGCGCACTTGCGAAACGCCGAACAAAAGAGTGAAGAAAATTTTACGTGCAGTGCTTTTCACCATCTGTAGTCCTACCCGCGTGCTTGAAAAAACGCGGGTTT
The DNA here is from genome assembly GCA_030523105.1 of Ophioninae sp. A BG-2022a. Classification (NCBI taxonomy): domain Eukaryota; kingdom Metazoa; phylum Arthropoda; class Insecta; order Hymenoptera; family Ichneumonidae; species Ophioninae sp. A BG-2022a. The sequence continues at coordinate 10,961 of JAPYZI010005432.1, read as the reverse complement.
TTCCTTTAAGTGCGACGTTATTTTTGCGACGAAAAAATACATTTTTTTTAATCATGTCTACCGCCGTTATGAGCAGTCCCAACTTCGAATGCAACGAGCATCTTTTTAAGGTAAACATTCAACCTAAATTGTATTAATCCCTTACCGAAAATGTGAGCTTCCATTTAAGGAAAAACATATTCCCAGGCTTCTTTTTTTAAATTAAACTATTGATCTTTTCAAACAATATGGAAAAACAATGTTTATAATAAAGTGATAAAAATTAGAATTATTTAATAATGATATTAATATTATAACGAAGTATTACAAAATTACAATGAAAACTATTTAACGTTCTGTGTACAAGGATAAATCTTTATTTATCACCATCGAAAACAATCGAAAGTAATCGTTTTGTTATCTCGCTTGGTATTGTCGTTGTCATTGTTATTTTTATTATTTTAATATCACGTCACAATCATTATCATAATGATCAATAATATTGTTGTCATTATTCGCATCGTTATCGTACTTCGCAAGATCGATGGTGACACTTTTCTTTATTTTTCTGACTGCAAGAATTACTATTTTCTAATTCTGAAAATACATAAGTTTATTATTATTATTATTATTATTATTATTATTATTATTATTAGGTTGTGCGATCGATAGTTGAACATCCGGAAAAAATAATAATTCTTAATACTTCATAATAATTACGTTCTTATAATTATTACGATAAACATTTTTTCGAATTTCATTGAGACAAATTTCTTTAATTAAGACAATCTCCAGTAATGCCAATAATAATAATAATTATTATTAATACTCGAAGAGATCGATGGTCACGGGAGATATATTGAACAAAAACATCTTCAAAAATATTTTTCCACAAAAGTAACCGTTTGGTTTGAAACCTGAAAATAAGTTTTCTCGTGATTACTTTTATCTTAATTCTTGTTATCATTTCGTGATATCTAGAGGAGAATCAAACATTTTTTTTCTATTATCAATTTCGATTTGGCGATACAGTCGTCCAAAATTTTCTCAAAGAGGGCAGGACACGATAATTTCGTTTGTCGTCACGACGCACCTCACGAGACAAAGTAAGAAAGCGAACGTACTATGTTGCCCCCCCCCCCCCTTACCCGCCCCCTTTCGTTTACACACATACACGCGAGGGTAAACTAATACTAAAGGGTTTATGTACACAGAGCGGCAATTATAGGGGTATACATTTGAGGCAGTGTTATCCTAGGTGAACATCGGATGTACGTGTAACGCCCGTCATAAACAAAGTGACTCTCACTTCGGAAACGTATTTTATCATCGGAACAGCGCTGCTCACTCTCGCCTTTCTTTCGTTCGAGCCTCGGTGTCGTCGAGGTGGTTTTCTCCTTCGCTTTTTTCCCCTTCTCTCACTCTTTGTCTCTTATCGCTTCGGAGACACAGTTTCACCTGGCTCCGATCATTTTTACTTTTGCTTTGATACGAGTTTTTTTTTTTTTCTTTTTTTTTTTGGAATGTGTCCAATTTTTTTGAATCTTCGTTTCGTTTGGATTTCGTGAGCCAAAGTTGGATAGAAAGGCGTATGAGAGAGAGAGAGAGAGAGAGAGAGAGAATTGTTATTTCGAAGACCTTCGGCGTCGTGAGTCCTCAGAATATCGAAATATCGTCGCATTCAACACCGCGCAGATTGAACCGCCTCAAAATAACTGAATGTCCCCGTAATAAACACTGCGTAGAATCAACGTCCTCGAAGTATCAAAACGGTTCCTTGAACACGCTGCGTGCACGTGACGTTCTCAAAATAACCAGGCGTCCCCGTAGTCAACGCTACGTAGAATCGCCGTCCTCGAAATAACCAAAAAATGAAACAAACAAAAGACCCCGTAGTAGACACTACGGAGACGCGTAGTCCTCGAAATAACGAAAATGTCCCCATAATCGACACTGCGTAAACTAAGAGTCCTCGAAATAACCGAACGCCCTCAAAATGACCTTTGCCTGGTTTGCGAGCGGATAAACTGCGCGCGCACGCGAGTGATACGCGCGATACGTTTGTCCTCTTCAGAGTGGCACCGTCTGGTACGAGAGAGAGACCCGCGAGCTCCAAACCGAAACTCCGCGCGCAGGCACATCTTCCACAGTTTGGAAAAAAAATAAAAACGGAAAGATGTGGATCACTCGCTCGATCGCTCTCTTTGTGTCCTGTCCAACCCGTTAATGACAACACGCTCGCCTCATTGTACTACTACTTGTCATGAGATATTTCATGAATTCGATTAACTTCCGCTCGATTCTCGTCGATCGCAATTGCTGAATAAGTTTCGAAACAAAAGAAACGTTCTTTCAGCAAGAGCGACGTTTCTGACTCGATCTATCCGGCGCTGATTGCTCCGCGGAAACGAATAATTAAACGGTCGAACAAATCGCACACTCTTGGGACAATCGCGGTAAAAAAAGATAATTCACTTTTATTTAATGGATTACTAACAATGGATAATATCGATGTTATTCCATTAACATTCATAATCGTAATAATAATAATCACAATAGTTCGAAAATTGATGTAAAACAACAAGAATAAAACAAAAGTTGAAATAATAACAAATAATCAATCAATAAATAAATAAATCATCGTAAAAAAATGGTGAAAATAATTTTAAAAAGTACTAAAAATAAATGGATTTAGTAAAACCTTTAATGATAATGGTAATAATAACAACACTAATAATATTAGAAATTGTATTATTAGTAGATAAAAAATACTAATAATAGTAAGGCCGAGACTTCGTTTGAATTTCTGCTTTCGTGATTTCAACGCGACTCGCGAATCAACGCGGAGACCTACTTGGAAAAAAAAGAGGAGAAAAATGAAAAAAGACGAACGAGAGAACTTGACAGCGGAACGAGGCGGTCGGAGGCAAATATAATTTCGCGAAGACAGAAGAAAGAAGAAAAAGAAACGAAATATGAAACAAGAAGAATTAAGAATTAACTATAAATATTTAAGAGCACAGAGAGCATGTGTTCTCGCTCTCGAAAGCTACGGAGCGTATCGGGTGGAACGTTCTCGCGTTCGAGTCTTCGTTCGGACCCTGACTTCCCTCATTCCTCCAAACTGTAAATATATATATATATATATTTACGTCTGTGTTCGAGCGCGAACTCACGCGCATGCACGTATCGTCATATCTGCGTTAAATGGGAATTATTCAGTCCCGGCTCTTTCTCCCGCAAAGATAACAAACACAAAGCTGAAGGAATTAACGAGGGAGTGAAAAGTTGCACCGTGAACGAGACGAATACTTTACGGGCAAAAAAAATGTACGAAGTCGTGTGTGTGTGAAATTTGTTGGGGCGGGGGGGGGGGGGTGTCGTTTTCCGGAAAGGGGTGTTCTTTTTTTTTATCTTATCGGCTTTGATATCGAGATTGTTCCAGAGAGAAAGTAGAATCGAAAATAAAGCAGAAAAATTCACAATGGCGGGACGATGGAGCGGTGTTGGGGAGGTGGGGGGAAAGGATCTCGTAAGTGGCAAGAGTCGCGGTGCATGACGACGTGGAACTACGATGAAAACGTCACAAGTGTACCGAGAATAAACGACCTACGCTAAGAATCGCGGAACGAGCGGACTGCGACCCTTGGGCGCGGATGGTTATACATATATATCTATTTTTGGATCGGGACACACGCGGAGATAGGGTCGTTCGAGACTTTCTCGTCGAAACTCCCGCTAATTGCGATTCATCGATTTTTTTGGTCGTTTTATATATATATATGTTTATTTTGAACATACGAAGCGCAAAATTGTTTTTTTTTTTTCAAATTTTGGTGTTTTTGTGGGACGGAAATTGTGTTTGTATCGTGGCGAGACGTACGCTGTACCTTGGAAAAGACCGGAAAGCGTTTTTTGTAGGGGGTCCATTTTACCCCACCTATCGCGATTGCGTCGGGAAACGATTTTTTTTCAGATTCTCGTCTATATTATTGACCTGACGGTCTTTCCAGAGAAGTTTGAGCCTTTCGCTGTGAGGGTTCTTTGTTTCGCAACTTTTTTTTGTTGTCGTTTGGACACTTTTTCACGTGAAAGGAGACAATCGAACGAGAAATGACAGTTATCGGTAGGCGAGAACGCGACTCGATTCACGATTCGTTCACTCTTGCATCGCCGTTCGTCTGTCACATTCTCGATCTCTCATTTCCGTCTGACTTTTTACGTTTTGTCATCGTACGATTTCCGGCGGTTCTCCTCCGACTGAAAAGAACTCCCTCGTCATTTCCCGTTTCGGTATTCAGCAACGAGACAAATTTGCTACGATGCACTCGACGCTCAAAAATGTTCTTGTTACGTTCGAACGAACTTTGATTCTCTCCCGATCTCCCGTTTACCTATGAAAAGTACGAAAACAAAAGTTCGAAAGATTTTGGAGTGAGAAAGGTCACCGCGAGGGATCGTAAACGACGCGAGCACGGTGCGGAGCGACGGTTACGCTTTTTAGACACGTTTCATTGTCGCGCAAGGATGCGGGGTAATACGGTCCCCCAGGCGGGGACGGCGAGAGCGTTCGACGATGCAGATCGAGCGCGCGTTCGAACGTGAAACATTCTCGGGCCTAGGAGACGTTCGCGTTCTTCCAGTGCAAAAAAAAAACGCCTCCGGGCCTACCATCGACACGGACTGGTCCATATTGCCCCGCGTGCCACGTACCGGCTGGTTTTCCTCCTCGAGGTGCTGGATTCTTTGATTCTCTTGTAAAATAAAGTAACCGAGAAACCGCGGCGCGAACGATCTCGTGATATATTTCCAAGTGGTCCATATTGCCCCACAATGCCCTCTATCTTTGCTATTCATGCGAGCACATTGCGGTGACATTAACAGCTGGTAGTCCAGCACATTGTCTCCTCCGAAAATGCAGAAACAAGGCGGGAGAGTCAGGTTTCGAGGATCCAAAGACGTTCAACGACTGGTCCATATTGCCCCACCGGCCTTTGTAACGTCGATGTAGCCATACATACGCCGCTGTACGCACACCGGTCCGATCTTTCCCTTTGAGTATTCCTCAAAAATGGAGACACGAACGACGGAAGGGCGAGAGAGAGAATTACCCCTCCCTCCTGCCGCAGACTCGCCCGTTCTCTTCCTCCAAAAAGCTTCTTATGTAGCTTCGTGATGCGCGTTGGATCGCCGATGATACTGACGGTGCAATGGAAACCTGTTGCGCTCTCGTCGCGTTTCTTCGTTCCCCTCCCCCCGGTTTGAGGATACTCGTCCCGCGTAGGATAGAGACAAGCCACAGACGTGGAAAGAGGACGCGAGAAGGAACGATGTTTCCAGGCTATGTGGGTACAGCCAACACAACGCAACGCGCGAACACACACACACACTCGCGCGTGTCTTTCCGCACCGTCCATTGTGCCCAAGCTTCTATCCCTGGTGGCCAAAGCGGCGAGAGACAGAGACACCGAGAGTCTGTTGCACGCCACGTGCAACAACAGCAAAATACGCACACACAGCGGCGAGGGGTGCTCGGCCTTTGTTGAGTCCCCCCACTCCACCCCGCTCCTGAGTCGCTTCCTTTTTTTCTCATTTTTATTTCTTTTTGTTGTAACCAGCGAGCTCTCGGGCCTCTTTGGGCTCAAGAATTTTTCTCATATTCGTGAAAAGAAACCTGACGCAGAAAGGAGGAGGGAGTCTCGTCCTAGTAACGAAGCTGAAACGTGTTCAATGAGAAAAAAGGAAAGAAACGAATCCGAGATGAAATCCTCTCGAATCACCTTGCCCACATTTTCTACGTTACATTTTCTTTTCGATTATTTTCTAATGATCGAGCAGGCACGGGAATGGCCGGAAAGTGAAGAAAAAAAAAATGTATTTTCAATCCGTAACTTTTTCTCTTCCCATCGATTTATTTATCGATTTATTTATTTTATTTTTCTTTCTTTATTTCATCGTTTACTCGTTACAGCGTCGCCTCTGGAGACTCGTCTTTATCTCTGAAGAAAAAAAATATATATATATATATGTCGAACGATTCCAAGGCTGATAAAAGAAAAAAAGAAACGGTCGATAATTAACACGCGCGTGATAATCTCGTCTCCTCATCGTGCTTTCGTCGATGGCTATCTCTCGAATTTACTTTCCTTATTTTTTTCCCTTGAAATTCATCGGTTTTCGAAGGCACGTGGAAACTAGGGAAAACCTGTACCAGAATAGATGCCCTCCCCAGACCATTTTTCCGTTTTTCCATTCTCCGATGCGCAGGCTGTTACAAATGGATCAAAATCTCAAAATTTGCTCGCGGTCGCCGCTCCGAATACTGATAAACTTTCTCAGCCCCAAAAATTGCTTCGGTCGAACTTCGACGCTCCGTTCGACGGTCTAACTCGTAAACTACGTTTATCACTGTCATTCTCGTCTTTTTCATTATATCCGTCGGGATTGAGCGTTAAATTTATGAGGAAGTGCGGAAAGTGATCACGGGTCAATCGAGCGGGACTAAATGGCGGAACATTTGGAACGGGGTTGGTGGGAGTGGAACGCGAACGTGAAAAATGAACGTACCGAGACGCGAATGTAGGCGTGTACCTCTTCTGTATGTGTGAATATGGTGACCGGGCTGTGTTACGAGGGAACTGGGGTAAGGGGTAGCGACGTGTAACGAGCCGGACTACCGGTGGGCTTGCATTGCCGTTTTTTCTTCCCCCTGCCTGCCCCTCCCTCTCCTCGCCTTTCGCTATTTCTCTTAATTCCCTGCTTCCCTCGACGTCGAAAACGAAAAGTACGAGAAACCGAATCACGCACGCATTTCTCAAGCCGCGAAACCTCGATGTCGCACATGGTCGATTGTTTTTGTGTGCTTAGTTATTTCTCGTATTTTTTTTTGTTTTCTTTTTCAATGATTCTCCGATGGGCGAAAATAAAATGCTTCGATCCGCCGAAAACAGACCGGAAACACGTTCCGTTGGCTCAGCGTCAATTTATTATTATTTTTTTTTTCTGGGGTGTACGAGGCATCATTTTTCAGTGTTGAAAAATTATTGACATTTTTATTCGTCGTTGCTGCATAGCATGTACTGTTTGTTCATAGCTTTTATTAATTATTTATTACACACACAAATCGTAGATCATAGTTTAAGCATTGTTAAGAATAATAGTTAATAATACACGCGATAGTTATTTATGTTGCTAATATAATTAATAGTTGATCATTTATTGCGATTATTTATTGACTACTTACTTATAATTGTGATAAAGTATTCAATTTTTAATTACTTGTACATTTTTCTTGTTGTTGTTATTCATAGTCGTTTTATCGGCGAGTTATTCTTACTGTTTTTTGCTTTTATTGCCACAATCATTATCATCATACACTGTACTTTTAATACTTGTTTTATTTTCTTCATTTTATGACTATTAATGGTTGCATTATTTCTTCACTTTTCATTTTTTAAATTCGTTCCTTATTTTTATAATCATTACGAAGATTATTGTTATCATCACCATAATCGTCTCTTTATCTTTAATATTAAAAAATCTCATCATTGTTATTATTATTTATATAATATTTTTATTTTTATTCTTATTTATTATTATTATCTGTATTATTTCTTGATTTTAAAAATGAGTTTTAACAATGGCTTCGTTGCTTTCAATCGATGTTTTATCGTGTTTATAAACCTTTCCTTGGCATCATTGTTATTATTATTGTAAATTTAACGAACTCGACCCCCCCCCCCCCCCGTCTCTTATTTTCTTTCGTATTCCGAACGAGCGAGCTTTTACTTTCGTCACGACGCGTGCAACATTATAGTCCTTCTTTCCATTTCATTTTAATTCGACTTTTGTAACGGAAGATTGTTTTCGAGTAGGAACGGCGTTGCTCGTGCAGTAGGTATCCGTACGGTCGCGCGCGGGCTTTCTCCACGGCGTAATACAGTGCCGTAATCTCTTTCCGCGCATGTGTGGAAGCGCCGATGAGTTCGAAGCGCGCGTATCGATACGCGCTCGTTCCTCCAATACAAAACGTATCTAAATTCGTCCGAGCGAGCCTTTACCGAGCGCATTATCGTCCACGCTCGAATCCCCCGTTTAACCAGTCATCGTTATTCGGAATCGACTGGACTGTGACATTTCATATTTTGCGGACACTTTTACAACCCGTTTTTTTTTTGTCTAGCCTTAAATTTCCGAATTTCCGAAGATCCGAAATTTCTCGAACGTTTATTTATTTCATTAGAATTAGATCATTAAGAATGGTTAATTATCAATTCATTAATCATTTATTTTAATTTGATATTATTTTCTACGTGAATGAAATATTATTTTCCGTAACGAGAAACATTTTTCTTTCAAGAAACTGCTATTGAAAAAATAAATTTCCCATAATTTTTACCTACGATATATTTTTTTTTTAACGAAAAAATGTTCATTTGTCGCACGTTGCTCGATATTTGATAGAAAAATATATTAAAAATAAGAAAAATTTAAAAAAAAAACAATTATTTATCCTTGGAAAGTATATGCTAAAGATGAACCATGAATTTTTGCAGATTTTTTCATTAATAATTCTGGGTGTGGTAGTACGAAAACAAAACCGAGCCAGGATATAAATTATCGAAGAATTGAAAAATAAAAAAAGATAGTACATTATTTGCACGGTAACAGTCATAACGCGAAAAATAAAAAATATTCATGATTTCGTCAATATTTAAATAATAATTGTTCATTGAAATTATGAAATTGAAATTTTCATTGAGTTTCGTCGCTAGAAAATCGTCGTGTTCAGGTTGATTCTCAAGTAGGGATTATTTGTAGTTTTTTTCTTTCAGTTTTTTTCGGACAATTGAAAATTAAGTGGGGCTTTGATAAAAATTTGGTTGAACGATTTAACGAGTTTGTTGATGCGGATTGATAAGTTCTTTCGGACTCTCTCATTCTCTCTCTCTCTCTCGCTCTCTGGCGTATATCGTTCGCGATACGCAAGGAGAAAAGGCTTTTGTGGTCACGGTGTTCTCTCGCTCGAGGATAGAGAAGCAGAAAAAAAGAAATCGTTCACGGGACGATGATTTTTCTTTCCGTGCGACGAGGAGGAGTGAAAAGAGTCCGAGAAGAAAAGGAACGAAACAAAGAAACGGAGAGTGGGGGAGAGAGAGAGAGAGAGAGAGAGAGAGGAGACTGAGAGTCGATGACGATGATGATGATATATCATATTATATTATATTACGCCCTAGTGCTTACTCTCGGCTAGATAAAAATAACACAAAAAAAAAAACATTTTATAAATCTTGTTATAAATTTTTATAAATCTAACTCAGGTTAATGGTAAACAAAAGGAAATAATACGTAATACAAAAAATATAAATGTATAAAAAAGCATACATGATACATAATATAAATTCAAAGAAGATGGAAAAAAAATAATACAACAACAACAACAACAACAATAATAATAATAATAACAATAATCACTGAAATAATACTTGTGCTAATAATTAAAATATTAATAATGCAAATATACATAAAAATAGTGAGATTCAGGAACGAAGAGTCTGACTTAACAAAAAATAACAAAAAATAAACTAATTCATTCATTCAGAGGGAGAGAGAGAGAGAGAGAGAGTAAAAAAAAAAAAACGTCACGATACCAAACTGTCGGGTATATCAAATATTGTGCTCGCGGAACTCACGAGCCTGAGAATGAAATAGCTAATTAATGAGGGTCGAAATTGGGAGAGGGGGGAAAAAGAAAGAAAAAACGAGAAAGAGAGAGAGAGAGAGAGAGAGAGAGAAGATGGAGAGAGGCAGAACCCCAATAATACCGAAGAAGAGAGAAGACGAAGATGGGACAATGGGACACACGTGTTCTCTCCCCACCCGTCCACCCCCAAATCCTTGAACCCGAGCGTTAGCTCCGTCTCGTTCTCACGGATGATCCGCGGAACGCCGCGAGCGCACTCGTCCCGCGGTTTTTCGCCTTCGTAATTCTCGTAGAGAGAGAGCGAGAGAATCGCTGGGAGTTCGCGCGGCTCTCGGGAGCTTTGAGTTCGCGCATAGGAACCCGCTTACAATGCCAGGGGAAATGATGATGGCTGCGCTCGCTAGTATTCGCTTCTTGGGCTCCGTGCTCGCGTGAAAGGGTTCGACACGCTCTTTTGCTTCGAAAAGGGAAACCTTTTGACGCTAGGATGCCTCTCCTAAAGCCTGAATCGTACACCGAGAGTTAGAAAGAGAAACTATTTCTAACGATACGCGTGTGGGGCTTGTTGAGTCTATAGTTCGTACTCTTGCGTGTATTGGACGTTCCAGACGAAATCTAGGCAAGGTTTTTGATATTCGTGGATGGGTATGGGGACGTATATGGGGCGTATCGTAAAATGGGGACGAGGTTTGTTAAGGGAATGATGAACACGATTTTAGCCACATCGAAATTTTTAAATCAAATTTCTTCGAAGAATCAATATATTTTTTGACTTGTCACTTGTTCACTGCGATAATTCGTAACCTTGGTCGCTACGATAGTTACCGTAAGCTGCAGCAGGCAAAAATGTCCCAAAAATATTCTAGAAAAGTTTTTTTTTTTGCCTTTTCCCAGTGTAATTTTGTACTTTCGGCAAAAACTCGGGCATATTCGCAATCAGCAGAAAATTTCCGATCAAATACACCCTTTTAAAACTTGAAAACGGAAAAAAAAATTTTTTCGTCTTCCCAGGCTAATATTCCGGAATCTCAAAAGTCACGATATTTCAAAAGGTCGTAGGATGACCTTCTCGTAGGCTATGGGAATTCAATGGGTGTGTTTGGAAAAGGTTTTCGCCTAACTTAAGTAATAGCGTTGGATTCGTATCGATATCTCGTATAGTTTTCCCGGAAAGTCCATCTGAAAAATCGTAAAAAAAGAGGCAAAGGGGTATGTATGGAAAAATTTGCAAAAATCGATGGTCCAACTTTAAAATTCTGCCAAAAATCGAAAAATCATC
>JAPYZI010005431.1:0-20437 GCA_030523105.1 Ophioninae sp. A BG-2022a | reverse complement strand
CGGGAAAACTATAGGAGGTATCGATACGAATCCAACGCCATTGTCTAAGTTAGGCAAAAACCTTTTCCAAACCCTCCAAATGTCTTTCGATATCATATACGAAGCTCATCCTACGACCTTTTGAAATATCATGATTTTTGAGATTCTGGAAAAGTGGCCGGGGGAAGTCGAAAAATATTTTTTTCCGTTTTTAACCTCTTAAAAGGGTCTATTTGATCGGAAATTTTTCGCTGATTACGAATATGCCCGAGTTTTTGCTGAAAGTACAAAGTTAGACTGGGAAAATGCGAAAAAAACGTATGTAGACATTTTTTTGGTCATTTTCCCCTAAAAATGGATAGTTAAAAGCGAATTAAATAATGAATATCCGTCTTCAAGGTCCAAAAATACATCGACGTGTATTTAATTTTCGAGAAAAATAAAAAGTCACCTTACTTTTTGAACGAACCTAGGCACTCATCTTTGATAAAAATTTGAGGATACGTACACACGTGCGCGGAAGTCGTCATTGCCGACGTACGGGAAGATCATTTTCCAGGAGACATTTTAAAGGCGAAAGAAAAAGCGCCTTAGTAAGTTAACCGTGATGGGATTTGTAGGCGTAGCGAGTCAGGACGAGCCATCGTCTGACCAAGCGTTAGGTTGAACTACTGGCAATCATCGAGCTCACGGCAAATAGGGTCGTTTCGTTGGTCTACGGTGAAACTAATAGCAGGGCGGAAACGAGATGCCGTCCACACGCGTATATAATTCGGGAAATGGCGCAATTTTCCAAATAGCCAGAAGGCAAACTCGTTGATTTTCTTCCGTGTAAAATAAGAGAAACCAGAAATGGAAAAAGAAAAACGAACGGTTGCGTAGGCGAAAGAAACGTTCGGATACTTCTGAAAGGACTTCCAGCTTGAACGTCAATTAGAAAAGAAAAAAAGAAAAAAATGTTTCTGGAATGAAAGAGCAACAAGTGTTGTGCAAAGGGACTGCGAGTCCACCAGTGGATGAGTTAATTGATTCGGATTAGCACGATGTTGACTAACTCGTCTAGAAAGTTCCGCAAACGTTGTCCTACTTTTTTGGCAGACGGCTCGACGATAAACGGCATGCGAGATTTCGTTTCGAAAGATCGAGATATTTTAAACTTTGCGGATAATCGCAGTCTTGAAATATTTAGAGATCGTTTCGTGACGATAATTTCTTGTTCTCGTTATTTTTCAATTATCAATTATAATATGCAGCTTGGTGAAAGATTACACGAGTACGTGTTAAATTATAAATTTGCAAGTTGATCAAACTTGTGTAATTTCGTAGAATTTATTTTAACGTTTTTTTTTTGGTATTGATTTCATTTAGTTTCACTCCCATTTTTATTAATTTTAATCGTTGAAAAATAGTCTACAATATTTTAAAATATTCAAGCTTCATTCAAGCTCTGAGTGGCTCCTGCATATGCAATATCATTTTCTTGAACACCAATGGAACGTTTTATAAAATATTATTAAACTTCTAAATCCTTCGGTAATAAGTATCTCGATCGAACTATCGAAGGAACTCTTAAAATACTCAAAGGAAGGTTGGTGCGAAGTTTCAGACCAATAAGCTGAAGTTTGCATCGTTGGGATTCAACGACTTATTTTTATTTTTCATTGTTCAGTATCATTAGATAAAAAATATGAGGTTGAAGTTTGCAACGAAAATCATTATTCCTTAATTTTTCTATTTTTTTTTGTTCATTGTAATCGTAATAAAAATATCTCAATATTTATACAAATCTTTATTGTAAAAACTGAGAATTTAAATCTGGAAAGAAAACACTTCGTCAAATAATAGATCTAAGGAAATAAAAAAAATGTGAAAAGAAATTTCGCAACGATGTGAACATCAAGTCCATTCAAAAATCTCGTTTTATATATTCAGGTGGTAAATCCCTAAATGTCTAAAAAATGATTTCACGAATCCTAAAAAATGATGTTACGAAATTTGTGTTTTTAATCCGTCATTTAAAAATGTTGAAAATTCAAGCAAAGTGATTTGTATTGCTTTCTAACATAGCAATTTTCAACGCCATTTTTTTCATACTTTTATCAAATTAATAGTTTTTATTGTTAACGAACTTCGATGAACTTTTTTTTCAATTGTTTGTTTCGATTTTGTCCGTCCGAGAAATAATACAGAGTAGATATTTTGTCGCGACTGCGGAAAGTGGATTGTACGGTAGGTCGCGATGAAAGGCCGAAAAACTGTTGCTTCGACCTCGATTCTTTCGAGTTTGATGCTCGTGACGAGTGTATGTAAAAAAAGCTGTGTCCAGGTTTCGCGCGAGGGGAAATTCCAGGTTCGATGTTTTCGACGAGGGAACAAACGCGTCAAGTGGCGAAGAATTTTTCGGTTGAACCAACCAACGCGTTTCTCGCATTTTCCTGAAAAATCCCTTAATCGTCAAAGCAGTTTCGTAAATTATTTCCGCCGTGTATTTAAAACTGCTGATCCCTACTTTTTACGACATAACGTCTCCTGATTAAATTTCATGAAATTCCGAAGAACCGTTCCGGAAATAAGTGGAACTTTACTATGCTGTTCTGCATTACCGACGTGCGACGAAGCGTCGCTATTTCCTCTCATACAAGAAATTCCCTTTTAGCCATTGATGCATCGACACAGAAAAGGGCACGGTAAGCGAAAAGGTAAAACTTTCATTGACTAATAGCGTTACTTATCTAGGATTCAATGTGCATCCCACTTGGGTGGTTGGTTCTTATAGCTCGCTCGATGTATTTATGAAATTGCGTGCGGTAAATTACTTAGGTCCGGCCTTGGGTGCGCAAATGTCACCTCTTTGTGTACACGTTTCCTACCATAAAAGGCAATGGCCGTGTCGACACAAATGTGCACATCCGCATGGGAAAGCTTCACAGCGGCGCCGGACGGTGCATATTTAATTAAAGGCCAGAAAGCTAAGGGTGTCGAGGTGAGTTCGAACCCTCATTTAGCCCCGCACCGAATCGTATATTTAAACTATTCTTACGAGAGTTTATGCGTTTATGCTGTTAAACATCACACTAAAAAAAATAATAATAAAATTAATCGGAAGTGACGCTAAACGGAAGATATATATATATATATATATATATATTCTCGTTAGGAAACCACATCGATCCCAATGGGAAGATACATCGAAGGTGATGAATCACGGCGATTCCAGTTTTCGTAGAATCGCGATAGTTATTTTTATTGCGTTGAATGATTTAACGCTGCTTCGATAGGGTGGCCGTGTCGAAGGAGGGCGGTGAAAAGAGTGCTCAAATGGAACATTGAAAAATCATTATTTTGGAAACGTTCGACTTAAATTTCGTCCGGAAAAATGATTTGTTTTTTGTTTTTACTTGTTTTATACCACTTGGAGTGAAATAGATTAATTAAGTGGTTAACTTATTACTTAAGTAATATTATGTTTCATTAATCAATTGATTAAACTTAATATTACTTGATTTCTTTTTACTACACCTAGTATCGAACAAATAATACGAAATATCGATAAAACGATCGCGTACGATTCGTCCTGACTGGAATTTCGCGAAGATTCGAGTTCAGGGAGATGACAAATTGTCATAGTGAATGTGGAAAATGCTGATGGCCTAGATGTCTTGCAAATACGTAAAAGGAAATCTTTTAACGTCACACATCCCTGTGACTCTCTCTCTCTCTCTCTCTCTCTCTCTCTAGTTTTTATCGTCGTATAAAGCTCGAGTCTAAGACGTACAGTCGTACATCTGACGAACGTCGAGGAAGAGTTTTCGGACGTGGAAAATGCTACGTGCATCACGGCCGTGCGGCATAAATTTAGAACTCGCATAATGTTTCCGCATTTCAGGCGTACGCCCGTGGAGTTTTGCCGCTGAAGATCCTCATCTTCTTACGTACCACGTGTACCGAGCTAGAGCCCAGGCAATTTATATTTACGGAGGTCGCGATAAATGCGCGACGTGCGGTGCACGTACGCGAGGATGGAGCAGACCATTGATTTTCAAGACATTATTTTTATTGCAAGATTTTTTTTATCATTTTTTTTTTATCGAGACATCTCGCGTGACTCATCAGTGATAAAATTGATGGATGATAAGAATTTGGTTATTTTTTTGCTATCATTAATGATTTAAAGATCTTGCACGACTGCATGATTTTTTATGATTTTTCTTTTTATCAATGATGATGAAAAAAGGCTTTCTCTATCTCCCATGATTTTTATTTTTATCAATGATGATGAAAAAAGGGTTTCTCAATCTCCCACGATTTTGATTTTTATCAATGATGATGAAAAAAGGGTTTCTCAATCTCCCATGATTTTTATTTTTATCAATGATGATAAAAAAAAATGTCTTGCTCTACCTTGAATCATTTTTTCGAATCCATAATAATAAGAAAAAAATTAAACAACGCGCAAAGTTTGTTCAAATGCTTATAAAAATAATCTACAATTAACAAGAATTATTTGAATGGCTCGTTTAAAAAAAAAATCCCAAAAAAAAGAATTTAAATAAAAATAACTTTAACTAGTCTGACAAATTGTAAATTCATTTAAGAATGTAACAATTCATAAACTGCCGGTTATTGCAGCCCTCAAATAAATGGCACGAGACTCTTGTAAAAATGGTACGAAAGGAAAACAGAAATGTTGAAATTTGTAGACTCGTGTTATCGTTAGTTTGAAACTGGTTCAACGGCGCACGCCCGTCAATCTCGAAACTGTTCGACACAAGTTCAGAACCGGTTTAATTATCCGAATTATCAGAAATTATGGAACGGCGCAGAGCTGTGGGCCGGGTATACGACGTTGAAATTAATCCGGAACAAAGAGCGTCATGCGGGCATTTTGTGCATTGTGATACTCGTGAAACACCAACCACTGAACGGAAACCCTCTATTATACGGACCTCATAATGTAGCGCAATTTACCAAACTCGTTATACCTATCGAAATAAAATAATGATGCGGTCGGGTTCAACCATAAACGTGGCAATATCTGTACAATTTATTTCGAAAGAATATTCCATTGGAAATTGTAGGGTAATCATGACCTACAATATTGGATTGGATGTACCTTATTCCTCGGACATTCGAACATTTTTAATTTTAGATATTTTCGTTTGATATCGTACATTCCATATTTTTGATTATCAGAATGAATCAAATTGCTATGATTCATGACGTTGGCATTGGGATCATTAGCGAACAATAAAACCGATTTTTTTCAATTTTTCATCAGTCCGTTTCAGCTACGAAAATCGGACATTTTTTAGCGTTGTTAATTATCGATCGACATAAAATCTGAGCTTCAGTCACATTGACGTTTAATTTACGAAATCATCGTCTATAATTACACATTATAAAATAAAAAAAATCAATTTTCACGATACGTCCAATGTATTTAAAAAAATAGAAAAAATGGAAAAATGTGAAAAATATAAAAAATAGTTAAAAGAATTTTTTATGTGTAAAATACAATAAATATAAGAAGTATTAAAAATGTGAAAATATGAAAATCCGTGAAATATACAATATTGCCATGCACGAATGAATAATCAGCCACAATATAGTCGACGACTTTCATCGTTCTGTCCCAAAAAGGAATTCTTCATGCGCGAAAGCTCTTATTCGAAAAGCACGAATCGATAAAAATAAATCTCAGCTGTATAATGCTCGTCTACAGGGAATTAAAAAAGTTCGAAGGGCACTCAATTCGTCATTAAAATCGATAATTGAAGTCCGTTTATTTTGTACTTTCATAAAAAAAAAAAATGTTATAAAATTCTTCATTCCAAAATAAACAAAAAAAAAAAAGTCAGAAAAAATTAAAAAAAATCAATCAATCAAAATAAAACCATTCCTTCAATATTTTGGCACTGGCTTCATTGAGCCAAACAAAAATAATGTCAATATATATATACTTATATATATACAGACACAAATAAAATCCGAAAAAGTCGTTTTTCAAGAGTGCTTAATCCGGTACGAAGCCTCAAGTATTTTTCAGTGCTTTCGAGTTTTGACGGCAAAGCCGATGATTCGTTTATCGTGAAAAACCCGTAGGTATAAGCGAATCGCTTGTAAACGTCATATCACTTTATTCCAGCGATCGGCGAGGCTCAAACGGGTTCAGAGAGGACAGAAACCTCGAGGGTAAGAAACGAGAGGAAAAGAGAGCGAGTAAGGAAGGAGGAGGGGAAACGAAGGGTGACGGGGGTTTAAGAGACGGTTACTCGAGTTTCAGTGGAAAGCTTTGTTATTCGAAGACCTCGGCAACAACGACGCATTTCCATAAATCGATATTAGCACCCCAACTCTCTGTCGCGCCTTGTGTGCGTTCCAACACTCACCTCTGACAAAGTATGATGTATTCCGAGTGTGCAAACTCTCCCCTGATAAAACATTGCCAAAGGAGAAACTCAATAGCTTTTGAGAATGGATGCTTAATTGTCGCGTCGTTTAATACACACACGCGCACAGACAGACAATAATTTCACCGAATTTTTTTCATTTTTTTCATTTTTCAAACGCTGAGTGAATACGTTTCTTTTATTTTTTGTTTGTTGTCATTTATAAATCCGAACGAACTTGCGTTTGAACTGAAATATACATATTTCACGACCCGGTTTAATTATAAAGAGAATTTATATCGGATGATGAAAAAAGATGGAAAAAATGTGCCAACAGAGCGAAAGATACTTTGACCCAGAGAAGACTATTTATTACGGAATTATAGAAATAGATCGAACCTCGATACCCTTTCGAACGATAGAAATGTCAGCCATTGAATATCTCGAAAGGAAACATCACGACTCGTGTTCCTGAACGATTCACAGTTTCTTTGATCCCACGATTGTTAAAGGGTTTAAACCACTGTGAAAGCGAAAGATTTCTTGGTACTTCGATCTAGGGATATGGGGCAGGAATAGTAGATTTTGGGTTAGTTATTATATACTGTAATTATAATTGTTATAAATTATTCGCGATTTGACGAAATCGTTTAGAATCCATCAAAGTTGTTTAAAATACTTCAAGAAGTATTTTACTTGGAAATTATCATATTTGTTGGTTGTATTGGCATTGTAAATAAAAATGATGAGAGCCTTGTCGCATATGACGATTTCGATGGTACGAAGATTAAATTGGGAAAATTGGAAAAAATTAACAAATAGGAAAAAAGAATAAATGGATAAATTGGAAAATGTAGGAAATATTGAAATATAGGAAAAAAGGGTAAATGAAAATATTGAAAAATAGGACAAAAGCATAAATGAAAATATTGAAAAATGTAGGAAAAATGTAAAAATTTGGAAAATGTAGGAAATATGGGAAGAATTGGAAAATTCGACTGCAACGAATTCGTCGTAGCAGTAGAAGAATAAAGATCGATTTCCATTTATACGGATTAGTCAAAAATTGACGAAAAATTGAAATTCAATTTAAAAAAAATATATATATATATATATATATAATTTGCGTGTGCGGTCATGGACAACTTGTGCATAACTTAACCTGACGTTCATAAACCAACGGAGTACAGATGCTTCCATAAGATTGCATCGTCCTTCTATTTGGCTCCTGACGCACAGGAACTTCCGCCACCAACGTATAAATATGTAAACCGCGAGACGTGAATTTCTCGGCGAACTCTTGTGTATATTTAACAGGTTGTGAATTTATCTTTGGTTAAATTCGCAGCCAAGACTGAATAATTTTTGAACGAAATGGGAAAACTAGACGGTGGGAAAATATTCGATTGGAATTTCTGACGCAGTACGGGGATTGATAATTTGATTCGAAGACGTTACCACCAGGATGAATTGTGGGTGCGACCAGGAAATCGGCTTAATTGTCAACAGTCGTAGATCTTTCTGGGTCAAAATTTGTATTGGATTTTCCAGCCACTTCCTGATATCCAATTAAGTGACAATGCGTCTAGTGACAATGCAATAATCTGGTAAAGGCTGCGGTCATCGGGTCCTGATACTGCAAAAATAAAATCGTTTCTTCACGAAGGAACACAAGTTTGTTTATTTATCGACTCGCGCAATAAATAAACAAATGTTAGGGCTGGAAATATAGAATAAAGCAAATTTAAAATGACACTTGAAAAAGCTGGAGCAGATTTAAAAAGAGACACCGAAAGAACACTGAAAACAAAAAAATAATTATGAAATTTCGAGATTTAAGGTATATTTACGTAAAACGGGAATTTTTTGCCACCGATTTTAAACGCACGTACTTATAAAGTACTCAACATACGTCGTTCCAAAATAAATATGATATATTTTATTTGAACACGAAGATAAGTAGTTTAAAAATATAAAGATATTTTTATTACATTAAAATCATTAAGTATATCCGAAAGAAAGTCTAAAGCCTTTGAAATATTTATTTAATATCTGATAAAATAAATAAAATATTTTTTAACGAAATCTTGTTTTCTCTTTTAAATCCTCGTTTTTCAAAAAACATAAAAAATGTTTTTTTTTAAAGCAAAATTGATTTAAGAGTTCTTAAAAGAAAGCTCGTGTTTAGAGTTTTTTAAAATATTTATTTCACGTGCTAAATAAATTAATACCATGCATTATTAGAATTTTGTTTTAATCAATTTCGTGCTATTTTGCAATAATTTAAATCGATCTGTTTTAACAGCTGTCTTTATCGATCGTCGTCTTTTTCACTTTTCAGCCGAAAAACCGATATATCACTTTTCCAAATCCAAGGCTTCGTTCCAATTCCGTTTCGTTTGTGAATCAGTTAAAATAGCAAACAAGCATGAAACCCAAAAAAATACAAGCTTTGTATCAGGCATATTGTGCCTACAGGGCAGTTGGGGGGTATTACCTTGAGAACACAAGGAATTTGCCCTAGAGATTTTTCGCTTTCAACCATGAACGTAAAAGCTTTTCACAGTCAGAGCTTTATCTCGTTTTTAGCGGATGGGGATAATAATAATAATAAACCCGTGACTGCACGAGGTTCGAAACGTGTTGGCGGGTGTTTTGTTTCTACAAGCTCACTGGCTCTTCCTCGATCTATATCGAATGTTAGATTATTTGTTTTCTTTGCACTATATCTCGACTTTGCATACGCCTCGTGGCAATCGCTTACGAATACGAATCGACGAGTCTATAAAATCGTCCAACGGGGAAAAACAGCTGAAAAGTATTATTTTTTAAATATTATGTATTTGATTTAATATTCGATCTTTTTATTATTTTTAATTATTGAATTTTTAATTTTTCAACAATTTTTATTATTTAATTTAATATTATATATGTATATATATATATATATATATATATATATATATAATGTAAATATATTTGATATTATTTTTTAATACTTAACGAAATAAATTATTTAGTAGAGAAGATATTAATTGTTATATATAGGTACCGTGAAAATAGTTTTGGAAAAAACCGTTGCGAGAACAAAACAGTTTAAAAAATAAGCTTTTGCGAAATGCTCGAAAGGTAACATAAAAATGTGGGAAAAAAATATTGATTTTTTGATATACTTTGTTGATCGTGCCATAAGAAACATTCACTAATTAATAAAATAGTTCTCTAACGAAGAATCGAGTGAATGTTAATAATGTTAAATATTAATGATAAATAATAATTGTATGAGATCGTGAATAATATTGCTTTACTAATAATTAATCCTAAAATTAATATTGCATCAACAAAAAGAAGATTCATCGAAGTAATTTCCAATCTTGCCCTTAATTTTCGTACATTCGAATTTTTTTTATCGAAGTACACACATTTCGTGAGCCAGCAAAAAATAAGGAGTGAGAAATTAATTCCTTGATGGATACTGCAATCGAAAACTTTTTATGCGAAGAGACATTATTCATGAGATAAGAAAAAAAAAAAAAAATCGAATGAAATTCTCATCAACCTCAAAGTGTACGAGCCCGTGACCTCGCGTTAAATAGATTCAAAGGGAGAGTAAAGTAGCATTCGTTTTTCATTGGTGGAAAGTTCATTTAAAAATTCGCCTCGTTGTTTCGCTAAGAGGAAATTAAATTTTTTCGTTAAAAAATAATATTTTACGTGAGAACGTAATTAACTTTTATGGAACAAAATCCCTTCGTTTGATGACTGCTTTTCGAGATATTTTATAAATTGTGCTAATTATATTCTATTTTTTTCAGCCGGAAAATAAAAAGAGGGTAATTCGAACAAATGCCCTTCGAATCCCATCGACACGTGTCTCTGGTATTCTCTGTTTTTTTTTTTTTTTTGTTATCACGCTTCGAGAGTTATTTCTGTATCTCAAGATAATTGGAATCCCCTGGATATAGGCTCGTATAAAGCTACGACCGTAATCAAGGAAGAGTCTAAGCTCGCTTCCAAAAACAGTGCAGGGCTGCACTCGGCAAGAAGTTTCTCATTTTGTTGTTTGAATTTTTTTTTTCGGAGTTTGGCTCCGTGCCAAAAATCTCTAATTTACTCCGTCGCTTAAACGCTTATACGTATATTTTGGTATAGAGAAAACAGAAGAAAACAGAGAGAGAGAAAAATTCAAATAAGAATAATTTTGAATTTTTCTCGAAAAGTGTGCGTTTATTTATCAATATCTATTTTTTTCCCTTTCAAAGTAATACACTTGCCCCAGCAATTTTTTCAATCCTGGAGACACTTCTGATACGCCCTTTTTGGCCTCGAGGTCTCCCAACGATTCGCTCTTTATCTCCTCAATCGTGGCAAATCTTCGTCCTCTCGTAGTTTTTTTTTCAATTTTGGGAATGGAGAAAACGTTGCATGGGGTCAACGTCCGATGAATAACGTTGGATGAGGCATGATAACGATCTTGTTTTTTAGCAAAAAAACATCACGAACAAGCAACGCGTGATCAAGTGCATTATAAAAAAAAAAAAAAAAAAAAAAAAACGAAATATCGAACCCAAAGAAACAAAAAAAAAAAACAATCAAAAATCGAATTTACGAAGAGCGCGAAATTTGAAAAGACCGTTTATTGTTTGATAGACGTGTAATAATTGATCCATTGAAGTTTCCCAGACCAGT
The DNA here is from genome assembly GCA_030523105.1 of Ophioninae sp. A BG-2022a. NCBI lineage: Eukaryota > Metazoa > Arthropoda > Insecta > Hymenoptera > Ichneumonidae > Ophioninae sp. A BG-2022a. Next base: position 9,380 of record JAPYZI010005431.1, on the reverse strand, counting down.
AAAAACATAATTTATCGAGAAAGATAAACTTCCAAGAAGTCGAAGCGAATTGAGAATTTTCGGAATAAAATTTTGTGCCTCGTACGATCAGCGACTTATTTCGAGGCCGGATGAACCATTAGAGAACACATCGATAGGGCTATTTTCGGAACTCGAAAGCTGTTCGAAGGATGCATTTATAGAAATGATCGATATATGTGTATCGGTTGGTGAAACGCGGGAACTTTGAAAATATCTCGCGCGTAAATGTCTCGGTTACAGCTCGTTTGATAGAAGTCTGTTTATCCGAGGATAAAAACGGTCTTTACCAAAAACAAAGGCAAGCACCTACAAGACACTTTTCCTTGAAAGAAAATAAATTACATCCGGAAATAAAATCCTAAACTAAAAATTCGTGTAAACCGTCAATACGGAGAAAACTTAAGTTTTTGAAAGAATTAAATGCAGCAGACTAGAAATCTTTGATATAGAAAATATATTTTGAGGGATCGTTTCAGTGTGAAATTTTCAAAAAATCCTTTTTATTTTTGCATTATCGTATAGTATAAACTATTTTTAACATTCTTTCAAACTTTTTGATAAAGAGAACTCGGACGCAATACTAATTAATTAATCTGAGATTTTTAAGTTAGGTGAATCATTTAATAATAATAATAATAATAATAATAGTATTAACCGGATAAAAAAAAACAGCACAACACAAAAATTGTTGTTTGATAGTTGTTTAATAATAAAATAAATAGAATAAATATAGTTTGACTAATAATAGTTTAATAAAAATAATAGCACAATGAATAATAATTCAAATAAATAGAATAATAAAAAAAAAACATTTGTTGCGAAAAATAGGACTTTCAAACATCGATAAAATTATAATTCGACCTATATTTCTCTTCGAGATTTATTTTTTTATTTTTTCACGTTCGAACGAAGTTGTTAGAAGAATATTTTTCTTCGAACGAAAATCTCGATATGCAGATAAAATTGATAGCGAGCCCGAAACAATCCAAGTGTTTTTCTTCGAGCAATCGAAAGCTTCAACGACCACAGCTCAACGCTCGATCTCCACAGTTATTTTTTCGGACCGTTCTGAAAGTACCCAACGATGGAGCTTTTCTTCGTTATCAGTAAACCAGCACGAGTTTTCTGGGTATAAAGAAAAATAACGAAAAAGTGGGAATGTACGGAAAGAATTGTGTCGAACGGGATATATGCGTTGCGTCACTCCGTGTCCTACAAATTTAAATCGTTACGAACTTTTTTGCCCACGTATATTTGTGGCTCGATGGCGTCTCTGATCGTCCTGGATAAGCGAGCCAAAAAGACTCCCGTTTCAAGGGGAAAAACCAAGAAGGAAACGCTCCTGATGTAATAGCTTCGATCCGCACGTATGCGCACGCATGTAGTAAAAGAAAACAAGAAAATTTCACGATGAGAAAAAAAAACTTGGCGCGTGCAACCCTCGATGCACGTGACAGAAGTGGAATATTTTTGGCGACCTTTTTACGCTTAAATTTTTAATCATAAAAATTATAGGATAAATATTTAAATAAAATAAAAATTCTCATAAATGTTTATAATATAAAAGTAAATAAAATGAGTGGATAATGTAAAATTTGTTTGCTTATTTTTGATGGGTTTGTATTTTTTTTTTTTCGATTTTTCGAGTTTAAATGAGATAAAAATTCTTATAAAAGTTTATAATATAAAAATGAACAAAATGAGTGGATATTGTTAAATTTGTTTGCTTATTTTTGATAGTTTTGTAATTTTTTCGATTTTTCGAGTATCGACTTTGATGCCTTTGATCTTGGAATTTATTTGGTTATTTTTAATAGTTTTGGATTTTTGCAATTTTTCGAGTATCGACTTTGATGCCTTTGATCTTCGACATTTTTTTTTCCTCGTCGTTCGAGCATTTTCTTTTATCGTTTTTTTTTTTTATTATTTTAAATTTTCCTGTGAAATTACGAAAAATACTAACATCTTTAAAACAATTAAGGGGACGTGAAAGTGCACTTTCATGGGAAGCTGTACGTGGGTTGATTTACTTACCTTTCGAACTTTGCTAACGTACTTCAGCGCCAAAAATTACGAACAAAAAGGACCAAGGAAAAAAAAGGTTACTTTTAAAAATTAATTTTTAATTTCAAGTCGCTGTACCCAACAATTGAATGGACCACTGATTTCTTTTTTTTTACATTTTTTCTTCAATTTGGTCAATTTGCGTTTACAATGAAGCTAGTCCGTTTTAGAGAAAGGAGACTGGGTAAAAAAAAGTTGATCGAGTACTCCGATGAACTCTAACTTGACAAACCAAATTAACTCCGCAGACCAGGAAATAAACTTGGTTCGAAAAAGTCTCACGAGAGGGCGACCACGCGTACGAAGCTGTCGATGATGTCAAAGTTGTTGGTGGATGTTTGAAACTCGTTTCAATATAATTTAAAAGAATCTCCGTTTTTCGTTATCCCTAAGAAAAAAAAAGGGGGATGAAAAATCAATTTATCGCTAATGCAAAGTCCATCAATTTCTCGACGGAAATCATTTAGAGTTGAGAAGATTAACTGCTATTGAAAAATATGTTCCAATCATTTTTACGTACGCTATATTTTTTTGAAAAAGATATATAAAAAATAATTAGAATAAAAATCCAACAATGTTCGTTTGAAAAATATATTTTAAAGATGAACCATACATTTTTGCAGATATTTATAACAATTGTGAATGTGGTAAAGCGAAGAATTTGATGACAAAATCTATATTAAAAATAATTAAAATAAACAAACAACAATTTTCCCTTGAAAGGTATATTTTAAAGATAAACCATGATTTTTTTCAAATTTTTTCATGAATAATAGTGGGTGTGGTAACGCGAAGAATTTCATGACAAAAAATATATTAAAAATAATTAAAATAAACAAACAGCAATTTTCGCTTGAAAAGTATATTTCAAAAATGAATCATACATTTTTGCAGATTTTTTATAACAATTGTTCGTGTGGTAACGCGAAGAAAAAAAGATGCAAATTTACGGTATTAAGGGGTCTCGAATATTATCATTGAGGTTAAATAAAATAGTTGTGAAACGTCAACGTTCAAAGTGACGTGCAACAAAAGGTATAAATGCATGATTAGATGTAAGCTCCTTAGTACGATACCGTTTGAGCTGTTAATCCGCGTACTTGTGTAATCACTGGGTATCTATAGTTCGATATTGTGTGTGATGTAACGGCGCCACGTTTCTCTTCGCGATAGTGTAATAAAGGGTTACCGTTAAATCAAACATCGAACAAATTCGAGAGCTTAGCTGTAAGAGCTGAGGGAAGGCTGGGCTTCTGACACTTGAACTAAAAGCTTCATTGGATAGTATGTATTAAAGAGCTATCCACGTATATACGAACCAAACGTCCCTGTAGTATCTAACCTATCCAGATGTAATATAGATATAGTCTCGACGTGCTATCGTGTAATTTCAACTCAAAAAAGTTACGTAACGATACAGAGTGGGTCGAAAAGTAGTTTTCAAAATTGTTCCAATCGCTCCCATTTTTCTATGATTTTTAGGACTCGAACAAAATGACCAATAGAAATTTGTTCAAATTTTTAATACATTTTCTGGAAAAAAGGTCGACGTTTTTTTGATCCCGTATGTCTTGGAATTGATGTTTTTCATCATCGAAATTTCGTAGATCTCCTTAAATTAGTATTTTTTTTCGTATTTTTCGAGAACAAATCAGTATTCTTTTGAATTTAAAAAATTACAACTTTTTATATAAAAAAAAGCTTGCAATCTTTTTTCAGTATTAAAAAAATCATCATTTTTTTCGTATTTAAAAAGAAATTACAATATTCCTATTTTTTCGACGTTCTTCGACGTTATCGATTCAGCCTCGTATTTTCTAAAATTTCTTTTCGTCGAGATCAAAACCTCCTACGTTGGAGTTTAGTCGGTGATATCTTGATTGTTTCACAGAATATTTGACAATGACGCACCGAGTAAAAGGAAAGCAAGAAAAGTCGAAATGGAAAAGAAGAAATTTCTTTTTCCAAAAAAAAAAAAAAAAAAACCGTTTAGACAAAAAATTAGACATTCCTGTTGGAAGTGATTTTTCAGTAATATTCGAAAGGAATTGAAGGTCACCCCGTAGGTATATCTGATATCGGTCGTTTGTCGATATCCATATATACGTCATCGGATGAAAAACGTTATCTAGGGAAAAGCGATATCGTGTTTGGTCGTGCCCTCGTGCGATACGCCACGTACTCGTCGTTAACACTTCGAGACAATCGATCTGGAAAAGCTCTCTCGTCCGCTTGTGCGTTCTAGCTTCAACGTATACGGATCGATCGTTTACACAGAACGTACGAAACTCTATCGTAGAAAGAATAAAGGAAAGTTCTGCTTTGGGATCATGACTCTTTTCTTTTATTCCTGTATTGCCTGCGGCAGCTGTAACGAACATCACTGGTGTGTAAAGCTGATCTGGCTTTTGTCTTAAAAAATAAGTTCGACCCGATTTGAATTTGTGGCCATATTAGACCTGCCGGTGGTTTTGTTCTAATATTAGGTATAGTAAAAAGAAATCCATTATTTTTTAAAAAAAAGTATAATCGATTGTTGCATCGATCCATCGTACGTAGAAACCATAGAAATCACATAACCCATAATCGTGGGAAGAAATAATAACGATTTCAAGAACAAAGGGAAAGCAGGAAGTAGAGTATCGTGTTGCGGAAGACCCTCATCACTCCTTAGAGCCTCCATCCGTTGTAGAATGTACACTACTGCCATAATGCTTTTACGACGTCACTCAGTTTCGAAGGTATACAAAAGCTTCCTCTTCTCTTCATCCTTTCTGCTGCCCACTCTCTCTCTCTCTCTCTCTCTCTCTCTCTCTCTCTCTCTGTCTGTCTTTCTCTCTTCAACTTCCCCCTTTCCTTCTTCAGCACATTCCCTTGAAACGAGAAGTTATCTGCGATTTTAATTCTTCATTTTTGAACGAAAACATCAAGCTTTAGGGATAATCACCAAAGTCGAAGGAATTTCGAACATTTTCTTTGGCAATTGTCAGTGTTCGGTATTTCAGATGGTCCGTGACCTATATCTACTGGATATTCATAGATACGCTGGAAAACTATAAAACGTATTCAATCTTTTCGATATTTTGTACGTTTCATTTTTGTAAAACGACGAATGATGAAAAAATCGCAGGCAATTAGTTGATAACGTTACGACTCGTTCGAAGTTTGATCAATTTTTACTTCACTGATTGATCAGCTTGCCACGAAGACCTACGTTTGAATTTTGTGGAATTTGAACGGGAATGCTTGAAAGACCAGAGAATTAGGAGCAGTCTTTCCAAGCTCGTTAGCGATCGCGTTCGATAAACAAATAAAATTGAAAATGGAATACGTGTATGTAGGAAAAAGGACTGATATCGGAAGATCGATAAACTCGAAGAACCGAATGGAAGGAAAGACGTCAGGGAAGATGATTTCAGCTTGAGAAATATTTACGAAGACCATCAATTGACATAAACCACGAGCTCACAGTCGTCCGAAGATTGTTCTAACCTGCGACCTTTTCGAATAGAGAAGCGGAAAGAGATAGTCGCCAAGAGGGTCGAGGAAGTTCCTGATGACGGCACGAAAACGCCCTGTTGTCGCAAGATCGACTCAATTTATTCCCAGCAGAAAACAATGTTTACTTTCATCCCTCTTTATAGCTATGACAAATTCTTCGATTTTACGTTCAAACATTACATAGTTTTGGGTTGGTAATTTGTTTCGTCTGTTCATGCACGTGTTAAGAGCATGAACAAGGTTAACCCTTTACAGTAGGCATATTTAATTTAATTTAATTTAATTTCATTTACTTTTATTCAATTTTATTTCTCTGAACAATCAAATATCGTTATCTCGTAAGTCGACCGGAAATGTTGAATCGCAAGGTACTTATTTTTTTTAATTACTTAATCAATTTTGATCGACTTCTACTACGATTTAAAAATGTCCCCGCTACGGAGACACCGACCGCAAAGGGTTAAAACGATAACACAAATTTTATAACAGTATTTTCTATTTTCGTTTTAACGTAACTGAAAAGTACTTAGTTGCTTCATTTCAAACCCTTTTTTTTCAGCATTTTCGAAACCGTCTTTTTCCCTGACGAAAATTATGGATATTTTTCAATGACACTTTTTACTTCAAATACGCAAAAGTGCCGGATTTCGTATTCCGCACATGCGCAGTTTTCATGTACACGGCAACTTGCCATTGTTGAATCAACCTGCTGGTATCAGTCATTAGCCCCAGGGATTCTGTACTTTAATAAGTTATTTACAGGTACTTTTATATGACATTGACACGTGACAAAAAAGAATATTTTAATAGACCGGTGCGTTAAAAAAATTGATCCGGCGTTTGTGCGGTACTTCCGTTTCTCACTCGGCGCTTGCGATACAGTTTCTGGGAGCACTTGGCGGAAGAGGTGTATCGTATTACAGGAAGTCGAAAAAAACATGGTTTTAATTCTGAACATTTATTGTATCCATCATGGACGGTGTATCTTCTAACGACTCGTCATGAAAACATTGCGTTCGGCGTTAAAAGTACATGAAAACGAATATATAAATTTTTAGTTAAAAATTAGTAAACCACGAAAAACCAACGTCTTTATAAAACAGCTGTAGACTATAATAATTATTATAACAATTGTGCTATTACTGTAATATTCAACAGAAATGGTCAATGTTATGTTTAAACCATATTTTTTTTTATTAAACCCTATTTGTTTTTTTTATAATTGACGGTATTTGCTAATTATTATTTCTGAACGAAATCGAAAGTAGAAAACATAGAGATATTCTTTGTGAGCTAATCACTTGTTGATTCAATGCCGAATGTAGTAAATCTGCTCTGTGTTTCGAATACATTTTCACGTCTGTTTTTCCATTCCCAATGAAGATTTCCAACGAGAAATGAATCGACCCTCGAAAACAAATTTTCTTTCGAGAGGCATAAACCGACGCCGATTCGATTTTTCCACGAGGCGCAGACCGACCCGGGAAAATAAATTTTTTGAGAGGCACAGACCATCCCCTGTAAGAATTTTCGACTTGGCATAGACCGATCCGCAGAAATAAATTTTTTGAGAGGTACAGACCGTCCAATAAAAATTTTCAACGAGGCATAGATCGATCCGCTAAAATAATATTTTTCAACAGCATACTCAACTACATTCGACATGTTTAAAATATATTATTATTTATTCGCATTAATAGCTCGTGATAATTTTTCCATTGCAACATTTATAAAAATATTTTTTGGAAAATACAGCCAAAATAGTAAAACTTCTTTTACTTTATGCAGATAAAAAAAGCAGTTGAAGTTTCCATCAATAAAAAACTACTAAAACGTATGAAGAATTTTTACAGCACGAATAGGCCACCACAAAATTGAAACTCGATAAATTAAAAAAAAGAAGATATCGTTTTTTTTTTTTTTTTTTTTTTTTGATTCTGACTATCACTTCCTTCCTCATAATTAATAAATAATAATAAAGATCATGAAAAGGAGAATAAAATAAAAATATTACAAAATTTCCTGTTTTATTTTTTCTTTTTTTTTTCAGTACATTTGGTACGTAAAAATAAATGCTTCAAGTGTCACTGCACTTTGATTCTCAGAAACCACGTTTTTCTTGTACCGATATTCGTTTACTGAGCTGTAAAACGACATGACCGGAAAATCTATTCCCGACATACGCATGACCTAAATATCTAGGGTACACGCAAGTGAAGTCAGGGAGCAAAATCTACAGAATTACGCAATGTTCATGGTAGTAATTAAAGAATATTACTTAATTGTATGGAAAATTTCGATTTTTTGACATTTAGAATCATTTTTCACCGTTGAAAAACCTCTATCGAAATGCTCTTGATTTTTTTGTTTTTTTTACACAATGAAAATATGCTCTTTGCACTTGTCCCAAACAAAACGTTTTTCTTCGAAAATCGACGTCACGAGCCTCCGATAAAATTTCTCAAAAGCGTTTCAAAGTCGAAACAGCAAAAAAGAAAAGAATTGAAAAGGATTTATTTTCATTATGTTGCAAGGGTGACGGGCTTCAACCCCATTCTTTCATGGAACTGAGGTCAAGTAAAGGTTACGGTAGTTCCGGTGCTTCCATCTGTGAATCCAAACTGCACTGAGCTTTCCATAAGTACGGCTGCTGTTCTCACTCGACCGCAAACAAATAATAAAAAGGCAGTAATTTGAAAATATTTTCGAATATTCTGCAAAATCAATCCTAGAAGACTTGAACATTCAGTGAACCAGTGATACTTTCCGATATTTTTCTACTCGAAAATAAAACCTATTTCGTAAAATTGGATCATCCAATTTCGTTACCCGAAGACCAAATTATTCGAAAAAGCGAAATTCGTTTACGAGCGCAGCGAAAAAAAAAAAAAAGAAAAAACGTTTCGTACCTTTTTTAAAAAACCACCGAAAGTTTCTAAAACTGAACAAAGCAACAACATGAAGCGAAAAGTTTGAAAAAGCTTAAATAACAAAGTACTAACCTGTCGAATTTGAAGAATCAACGGTCTCGAGAAATTTGCCGCAGTCGCGGTGTAGTCGCCACCCCCTCTCCTCCTCGAGGTCCCGGAAGTATATCTCGCGTGATTTTCCTCGTTCGTATCACCGCGTCCTTTTTGTATATATTTTTTTTTTTCAAGCCATCGGGTTTATCGTGGGCGAGTTTTTTCGACTCGCCGTACACGTGTATTTACGATTCGTAAACATGTATGTACCACGCGTTATCACGCGAGTATGCTTTGCTTTTTCTTTCGTCGTTTTTTCAGCTCTCGTGCAAAATATTCGATAGCAGCGCCCAAAGCGTTCCAATTGGCGGGAATGGCCAGCAATCCTGCGTTCTTTTTTTTCCCTTTTTTTTTTCACATGTCGAGTTCGTTTCGTCTCGAGCTTCCTGCCGAGTTCACGGTTTATTGAAAACCAACAAACTTCACTGTATTTTCGCACTGTCGATCTTCCACTGTTCGTTCTCTGTTTTTTTTTTTCGTTCGTACCCGGTCAGCCGAGATTATCTTTGTTTACTCGACTCGTGAGACGATCAAGTTTGTCAAAGGACGCGCGAGGCATTCTTGCGGCACTTTTTTAACACCGGGACGGCGATCCACATACGCACGAGATTTTCAACACATACACACGTCGAACGACGCGCGCGGGGCACTCTTCACACTATTGGAATGAACTTTAGCGGTAGTTCGAAGGCGAATGATGCGGGGTGTCTTGACGCGCGAGGCAAACAAAAAAAAAACAGGAGAGACGCGCCTCGTTGAAGCTTCGACGCA